>ML778592.1:107992-140052 GCA_009831015.1 Picea engelmannii | reverse complement strand
CAAACTGATCTAAGAAAGCATTGAAACACTAACTAGGAAAGCATGAAATTGCCTAAGGGAAATACAACATGTGAAGAGTTAACAACAATGAGCTCATACAATATATCAATCTCAAATCATATTACAATAGTCAAATGACAAAAAATGAAAGAATAACAAAGCTAAGAATTCCCTTCTCTTGATTATAAGACTATTTCCAAAAACTCAAGCTTCAATCCTAATTCTAATTGAATTCTCATGAAGAGAGAGCACTCTCTTATATACATCAAGAAGATAACCATCTCATAATTGTAGATCCACTATTCTCTCAACCACTCTCAACTACTTTCCCATTATTACAAGATATGATCCCTTCAAATCCTCACACATATCTCTCATATATCTTAGATAAGATATTCTAACCAAATCTCCATGATCTTCTCCTTGAAGAGAGGCTTGATAATTATCTCCTTTGGAATGATGGAAGAAATATTCGAGAAGCCTCTTTGAATTAATCATCACATATTCCTACACATTACAAAGCTCACACATAATTGAGATATATATGAAAACATGTATATTTTCTAATATTTAATCATAAATTCACTTTTAATACTAAAATGAATAAAGTGGAAAATAATGATGTGAAACCCAAATGTATTTATGAAAATGATATGATGAAGGTTTAATTGGGCGATGAAATGTAAGGAATAGTGAAGGGAAAGGTGGATGAAAATACGACATTTCTGAGTCCCAACAATCAGCACATTAGGATTCGATAAATCGCGAATCCTGAGGACAAGGGATCTGGTTTCTTTATGGTGAAAAGCCCCATAAATGATCAGAGCCATCCTTTTTGAGGAGACACATGGGCAAGATCAGGAAATTCAATCGGCACACCGGGGTTTGGCATTTCGTGGATCCTGGAGATGAGACGTCCGGAATAGATCAAATTGCGAAATCGCGAGGAGAAATCAGGACCGTCCATCATAGGAGGATGCGTGGAGGAGATCAAAGAATTTGGGAAATTTTCTGAAAGGAAAAGAGGTATGACTGTGGTCTTGTGAGAACTGGTCACATGGACTAGGGCAAAGCCAGGAGGGGATAAGGTGAGAGAAGCCATATCAGGAAATCGGTAAATCAAAGATCATGGATATAAGAGGACAAAGAACCAAAAAAGCTTGTAGCACTTTAACCTTTCGGCATGTGGTCACATTGATTGGAGACTAAGGGCCAATTCAAGGCCAATAAGCTCTCATTGGCAATTGGCATTTCGGCAATCGGAAGTTGGAGAGTTCAAAAGTCTCGTCTAATGAATTTCTGAAACCACTACAAATTACATGCAGGAGACAGGTAAGTAAGATTTTTTCTTCTGTTTTGCATAATTCCTTAAAAGATGGTGACAACTAGAAATTTAGGACCAACACAGGGTCCAATTTTTCTTGGAAAGAACTATGAGTTCTGGTCTCTTCGAATGAAATCCTTCTTGCAAGTGCAAGAGTGCTGGGATCCAGTGGATCATGGACATGTAGAACCAGATCCACCAGACCTATCTGCCATGACTAATCAGCAGAAAATTACTCAAGCAAAACAGAGAAACAAAGAAAATAAAGCTAAATTTTGGATTCAAAATTCTGTGGATGACTCGATTTTCTCAAAAATCACAGGCACTGGTACTTCAAAATAGGCCTGGGACATCCTTAAATAATCCTACCAAGGAAATGACAAGGTCAAAATCGTTAAACTACAGACCTTGAGGATGCAATTCGAGACTCTAAGGATGACAGAGTCCGAAAATGTGGATCAGTTCATGACCAGAGTCATGGGCATCATGAACCAGATCAGATTGATTGGTGAAACCATCTTTGATCAATGCATTGTTGAGAAAATTCTCAAAAGTTTACCAAAGAAATTCGAAATGGTTGTAACAATAATCCTTGAATCCAAGGATCTGTGAAGTTTTTCAACAGATGAATTAATTGGTTCTCTGGTGACACATGAGACCAAACTGCATCTCACAAATGAGTCAATCTCCAATGCTTTCAAAACTCAATTCTCCTTCAGCAAAGGGAGAGGCAGAGGAAGAAGCAGAGGTAACCAAGGAAGAGGGAGAAATCAAATTAACCCTCACTCTAGTGGAGGTAACAAACAACAATATCTGAATCAAAATTTCCAAGGTCAAAGACATCAGCAACAAAATCAACATCAGAATTTCCAGCCTCAAAGAGGTAGAGGGAGAAGATCAAATGACAAAACAAGCATACAATGCTATTACTGCAAAAAGTATGGGCACTATGAATCTGAATGTAGGAAGAAGCAAGCAGATCAGCTCTCAGGCAGAGAGCATGTGTGAAATCATATGGGAGACACCTCAAGAGGTATGTTTCTCTCATGCCACAAGACTGAACAACAACCTAAAGATCTATGGTTGCTGGATAGTGGATGCAACAATCACATGATAGGTAACAAAGAATTACTTTCATGCATTGATTCTTCAATCTCATCTAATATTACACTTGGAAATGATTACTTAGTCAAGGTTCAAGGAAAAGGAATTGTTCCTATTCTTACTAAACAAAATGTCAAGAAAGACATAAAAAATGTCTATCATGTTCCAGATCTGAAACATAATTTGCTAAGTGTAGGATAGCTCATTGAACATGTCTATAAGGTACTTTTTGAGGGAGCATCTTGCAAGATATATGACAAAATCCCAAGAAGAAAATTGATTTCTGAAATCCATATCACTCAAAATAGGATGTTTCCCCTTACCCTCGGAACTACAAATCTGAGTCAACCATATGCACAAAGTGCATCAACCCTAAATGAAACAATGGTTTGGCATACAAGATTTGGAAATCTACCATTTCAGAGTCTAAGTCTTCTTTAGAAGAACTCCATGGTCAAAGGTCTTCCTATATTTGAAGAGCAAATTCCCCCATGTGAGTCTTGCATACTTGGCAAACATAAGAGAACTAGTTTTCCACAGTCATCAAATCAAGCCAAACAACATCTTGAACTTGTTCACACTGACCTATGTGGACCAATGCAAACAAAGTCAATAGTTGATAGCTTTTACTTTCTAATGTTTATTGATGATTTCAGCAGAAAAATATGGATCTATTTTCTCAGACACAAGTCTGAAACTTTTGCAAAATTCAAAGAATTCAAGGAAGAAGCTGAAAAATAGAGTGGAAAATATATCAAAGCACTCAGGTCAGATGGAGGAGGAGAATACAACTCCAGAGAATTTGCAAATTTCTGCAAATCAAAAGGCATTATCATGCAAACAACAACCATATATACTCCACAACAGAATGGAGTGGCTGAAAGGAAAAATCAGATAATAATGAATGTGGCAAGAACACTTCTTAAAGAGAAAAGTTTGTCAAATAGGTTTTGGGCTGAAGTAGTAGCATGCTCAGTTTATCTCCTGAATAGATCTCCAACCACTAGTCTAAAGATGAAAGTTCCTTAAGAAGCATGGATTTGGACAAAGCTCAATGTAGCGCATCTAAGGACATTCAGATGCATAGCATAAGCTCACATACCTTCCGAATTAAGGAAGAAATTTGATGACAAAAGTGAGAAATGTATTTTCACTGGATATAGTGAAACATCTAAATCTTACAGGCTTTACAATCCAATCTCCAATAAACTTATTCTCAGCAGAGATGTAAAATTTCTGGAAAATAAATTCTGGAATGATTCAGAAAATCAGCGAATGGACAGTCAAAATCCATTGTTGCCAAGTTCTGAAAATGCAGAAAATTCAGAACAACAAGTACCTCAAACTATTCTTCCAAGATTGCAGGTACAAAGGCAACCTGAAAATTCTCAGGATAACTCAACTTCCAACAGAGAATCATTCTCTGAACCACAAAATCAGAGAACTCAAAGTTTGAGAGAAATCCATCAACAATTGGATGACTTTGAACAACACAACCTCTTTGCTTTAATGTCATGTCAACCTACATCCTTTAAGGAAGTAGCTAAGGAGCCACATTGGGTTCAAGCCATGAACCAAGAAATTGACTCCATTGAGAAGAACAAGACATGGGATCTTGTTGATTTGCCAAGTCACAAGAAGAGTATTGGTGTCAAGTGGGTTTACAAAACTAAACTCAATGAAAAAGGGCAGATCGAAAAACACAAGGCAAGACTTGTTGCCAAAGGATTCTCACAACAACCTGGTACTGATTATGGTGAAACTTTTGCTCCAATAGAAAGATTAGACACTGTAAGGACTCTATTGGCCATAGCAGCCCAACACAAATGGCAAGTATACCAGATGGATGTCAAGTCAGCATTTCTGAATGGTTTTTTAGAAGAAGAACTTTATGTCGATCAACCACCTGGATTTGAAGTCCAAGAGCACCCAACCAAAGTCTATTGGTTGAAGAAATCCTTGTATGGCTTAAAGCAAGCTCCAAGAGCTTGGTACAACAGAATTGACACTTATTTGATCAAAAGTGGTTTCAGCAGAAGTCAAAATGAGCCAACTCTTTACACCAAAACAGATCAGCAAGGTAAAATTTTGATTATATGCTTATATGTTGATGATATGATCTATACGGAAAATCTTGAATTAACCAATTTTAAACATGCCATGCAATCTGAGTTTGAGATCACACATCTTGGCATAATGAAATATTTTTTAGGGATTGAGGTTGATCAATCAACCAAAGGCATTTTTTTCTATCAGCAAAGGTATGCATCAGACATCATCAAAAGATTTTGCATGGAAGGATGCAATCCAACAGAAACCCCTATACCCCTAGGTACAAAATTGAGCAAGAATGATGAAGGTTCTACAGTGGACTCTACCCTGTACAAAAGTTTAGTAGGTAGTTTGTTGTATCTTACAACAACTAGGCCTGACATTATGTATGCAGCCAAACTTGTTTCCAGATTCATGGAATCCCCAAAAGATTCTCATTGGAAAATGGCAAAACGAATTTTGAAATATGTTGCAGGAACTCTCAATTTTGGCTTATGGTACACTAAATCTGATAGTAATCAACTTTCTGGTTACACAGACAGTGATTTTACAGGTAGCCTAGATGACAGGAAAAGCACATCTGGATATGTTTTTCAACTGGGCACGAACCTAATCTCATGGGCATCAAAGAAGCAACCAATTGTTTCAATATCTTATGCAGAGGCAGAGTATGTCGCTGCTACCTCAGCTTCCTGTCAAGCTGTGTGGCTTAGAAGAATATTGAAAGATATGTCACATACAGAAAAGGATCCAACTCCTATTTTCTATGACAATACTTCAACAATTGCTTTATCCAAAAATCATGTGTTTCACAAGAAAAGAAAACACGTTGACACTCGTTTTCATTTCATACGCGAGCTAGTCAATAATGGTGATATTGCACTACAATTTTGTTGTTCTCGAGATCAGCTTGCTCATATCTTTACAAAGCCACTAGGAAAATCAGTTTTTGATTTTCAGAGACAACACTTAAGCATAATCAGTGCTGATGTTTGTAACTGTTGAGTTTAAGAGGGAGTGTTAAATATAATGTAACCTCAACAGGCTGACTGTACACTGCCAGCTGTCCTGGCCAACTATACTTTCTATTCTTGATTTGCTTGAGCCTATTTAGCTCAGCTATTTCCCATTGCATAGTACTTCTTCAGATCTTCTTCATTAACTTCTTCATGTACTTGTTTTGTACTATTCTTCATATATTCTATTATACTATTTTTTATTCTTTCTCTCTGCATTTCTTGCTTCACAATCTATCAAAAATCCCTTTGTACTATGTGAGCTATAATTCCTTCGGATGAAGCTAGATTAAAGACCAAAATATGTGATCAAAAGTCTTATTAGTAAGGTGTGATTTCCTGAATGGAAAATCAACAAAATATTTTGCAATGGGTATGGTGTTGAAAGGAAAAATTGTAAAATTTTTGGAAAGGAAGTCTTCTAAATTGCAATATGATATACCTTTTGAGCTTGTAAACCCTATAAAAATAGTTGTATCCTCAGCCAATCAACACAGGGAGGAAGGGCACGGAAAGTAAATGATCAGGGGCAAATCTTTCTGAAGATTATGCTTTTGTGATTCCTCCTTACTTTGCACTCATTATTAAGGCATTTCCAGTGCAAAATTCCTTACGTGTCCAATTTGTGATTCCTCCTTATTTTTCACTCATTATTAAGGCATTTCCAGTGCAAAATTCCTTAGTTTTTGAAGAAGCTTATAACAAATGGGCTTGTGTTGCACAAAAGGCTAGAGAATATTTTGAATTAGTTTAAGACATTTCAAAAATTGACTATTGGTTAAGCACAGACTGTTGATGTTTTCTACGTTCTCAAGTGCATAACATTTTACACAATATCCTAATAATAACTGGGTAAAAGACATTCTAAAACAAAGCATTTTTTACAGCAGGTTTTGCCCATTAATCTTTCCCAGTACAAGCCAACCCTATCCCGGTAGGGACTGCGCTTCCCTACAACACTTGTTTATTTAGAGTTATTTAAGTCAAGATGCCATCCATGGTATACAGAACGAATATTATAAACACAGGATAATGATGTTGAGAATGCTAGAGAGTTAAATTGAAAAACCAATCAGCTTCAACAATATGTGCATTTATAAAATATCCTAGCCAATAGAACGACAAAATATTGAAGTCATTGCTTAGTTTATAACACTGTTTATTTCAATCATATATCATTTATAAGACTGCGGTGTCACAGGCATGCAAATTTCTACCATATATCATTGATAAAACTATGAAATTGCAATGAAACAAAAACCACATTGAATTTTCTTAATCTCTAGCTGCCCTTATTCACACCAATATATTTGACCCATAAAAATTATATTTTATCCATACCAAACCCAAAATCTCAGACACCAATATCTTTTATCCATAAAGGTCATGTCTTAATTCTGTAATCAATTGGCTCCCTCACTATTCATAAAAAAGATGAATGGATTATATACTTTTACACTCCACTACGCAAGTGATGGTTTCTTTATGTAACCGGCTCGCTCTATCACTATTCATCAAAAAGATCAGTGGGTTATATACTTTTACAAAATCCACTTACGTTCCTTTTAAAAAAAAAATCGAAAGGGAAGTTTTTTTTTATGGTGCGGCACTTTAAAAAAAAACATACATTCATGCTCCCTTCAGATACCTATTTATTTATTTAAAATCCTTCTAAGCGGATTACATAGCAAATGAAAGAAAGAATGTAAGGTGTGTCGAGTAGTGGGTAGAGGAATAGAATGCGTCATCAATCCACAACGCACACATGGCATTCTAGTTAAATGGAGCTTGACATTCTATTAATTTTATAAATATAATTATGCTGAAAGGTGTACACCTATTGACAATGGGTACAATTAATCACCTTTTAATCTCAAATTTTAATCTAATGGCCAACAATTGAAGATGATGGCATATTCTTAGTCGTCCTCCCAAATCAATGAATGTGATTTACTCTTCATAACTTTTTTGTATTTTTGAATACATCCGTTAACCTGTTTACATTTTAACATTTACCAAATCATATTAAGAAATTACTCTATCACCATATGATTGCCACGTTTAAATGATTAACCTTTGGGATTACCTCAAATATCAGTGTGTTTCATTCTCTACCCCTAATTTCCTCACCTGTCCGGGGGTTTCATATTGGATGAGAATTTTATTTTATGTATGATGATGGTCAGAAAAACGTTTGGACTGTTGTAGCATCTCTTCCACAATATATTCACCAGTTTAACTGTACTACACAGTGGCATGACTAGATTTTTGTAAGCGTAGTGGACACCCATTTCTTCCCCAATAAACATGTCTTATTTGTTTAACCCCTCAACGTGGAAGTGGATTGAAGTTAATGTTGATGGTGGGGAAGGCTTCGAGGGCATGGTCATATGTGCAGCAAACGTAGAGATTTGAATGTGATTAATGAAATAAACTAGTTTTGTTTCTGTCAAGTTATTTGTTGTCCTCCGCTGAGTTATTTGTTGTGTAATGTGTTTGTAATATTGTTGTTGTTTTAGATGTGTAAAACATGTGTGAATGTTGGACCTAGAAAATGGAGTAACTTACCTTCAAATTTCATTGCAGAAGATTACTGCAGCTGGAGCAAGTGTTCAGAGGTAAATGAAGAATTAGATAGAAGGTCGTGATGTGCAGGAATAGTGGTTCGGAAGGCAAAGAAAATGTTGACCAGATATAGAAAATTTTATTTTCAAACCCTAACTAGGGTTTATATTAAAATTAGGTTTAATAAATTAAAGATGCCTTTCAACGTTCATTAGCCACAATTATGTGACTGTGCTAGCTAAATTCATAAATGTCAATTTGGTGGTGGTCACCATGTAATTTTTTAATCATATTAAGTAAATGTGAAAAAGTAAACACATAAAGCTACGTCTTTATAAAAGAGAGGAAGTTAATTTATCAAAATCACATCCATTGATTAGAGACCATGATGAAGAATATACCAATATCTTCTATTGTTGACCATAAAATTAAAATTTATGATTAAAATATTGATTAATCCATCAATTCCAATTAGCTATATACCTGAAAATATGGATATGGAAATTGGAATATGACCAATTATGTATTACTGCTAAGAATACCTATACATATGGAATTATGCCACTACTTCCCTATTTTTGTGTTCTCTAAAGCTTTCAACAATGTCGACAATCTATCATAACGTTTTAACTGATATCAATGGCTACCGTTGAAATCGATTGGTGAAAACAATAATCACAGGATTTTAGAGATGACTAAAACTTGCTTTAAGAAAGTTTATAAACTAGCCTACCTATCCGGGCACTATTGGAGAGATCGTGAACAATTGTAGTAGCAGCGTCAGACTAATCTTCTTCATGTTTTTCATTCTTCCTCTGAGACACGAAGGCCGGGTAGAAAGTTGTTATTGATATTGAGATGGACTTGAGATATCTGGTTCTCTAGATTTGTGGAAGTCAGGTGTGAGAGGGTGGTTGGCTCGTAGAACGTTTTACTTGAAAAAATTGGTGTTGTAGATTTAAGGAAATTCAAGGCAGAGAAGGTCATTGGGTCCTTCCAGTAATTTGGGTCAGAGATGGTGGCTAGGTCCTAGAACGATTTACTTGGAAATTTTGGTGCTGTAGATTTCTGGAATGTGAGAGCAGAGAAGGTGACTGAGTCCTTTTCAAAGTTCATTTGTTTCACATCATTTTGGAGTTTGGTTCACATTATATTGGAGTTAGCATGGCTAAATACATTAAGTTTCCAAAAGGAGAAGTCAAGTTAAGATTGATATTAAAGTTTTGTTAGGAAGCATGGATAAAGTAAGTTTCCAAGACGCCGGAAACTACTTTTCGAAACCTGCAACTCACTTCCAATGGAGGACAGGGATTTCAAAAGACATTTATTCATTGTCTCAGGTTTTGGAGGGGATAGACTTTGGCTCTAGTCTACACCTTGGTAATGCTGATGGAGTTAGCCTGTAATGTCCCCAAGGCCGGTCCCTATTGTAAATCTTCTTTATGAAATGAATTGTAAATATGTTTTATAGGCCAGTGAGTTGAGTTTATATAAGCTAGTGGGATTATGGGATTGTTAGGCTAGAGAGCCTAAGTGTTGAAGGCCAAGAGCCTAATTTTCTACCTGTATTTATGCAGAACAGTAATAAAATATAAAACACCACTGCGTGTAGACCGACCACGATGACTGAGTGATGGGAGCCTATGTTGATTTCTAAAAAGCTGAGACACCCTCTATCTGAATAGATCAAGCCTATGTGTGGAATCTCTTTCCCAAACCCATAACCGTGAGCCCATCCTGCCATTGTTGAGCCTGTTTGGAAAGCCCGTGTCTATTTTCCCCGTTGGTTGTTGTGGCCATGCAGTGTTGGACTGTGTGTGGCTTGTTGGCCAGTTTGTACAACACTCTCTCTAGGTGAGAGAGGTGATTGAAGTTGGAAGAACAGGTTGTTGGGCCTGTGAACGAATCTCTCCTGGTGAGAGAGTGTGCAGAGGAAGTAGAGAGCTCTTGGAAGGAACCTTGTAGCTGCCACAGAGCTCAGAGACTTTCGGTCCGGTCTGTTGTTGAAACCCAAGGCAGGGGAGGTTAGCAACTGAAGGACTGTCTAGGTGACAAAGAAGGTGTATACTTTTGGGGTGGAACGGGCATGTGGGGAAGGAGAGTCTGTGGGCAATGAGTATGAGTGGTTCCTGGGAGAGAATTCCTTCCTTGTGACTATGTGTTTTCTCTGTAACCTCAGCCTAGCCTAGAATTGCTTGCCTTGGGGGTGGAGCTTAGTCCCAACTCGGGGGTGACCCACTACTGAGCTTGATGAGCAGTGTGGTCTAAGGATGGGAGGTTCGTGGAAGGCCTACACCTGGTTGGTGAAAATACCACTGTTTCAAAGATAAGTACCGGATGATGTTTTAATTATGTTTCTGCATGTTTGTGTATTTATAATTATCATGTATTATGTTGTGCATATGAATTAATGCTAATGCCATGTTTTAAAATTATGTTAGGAGTAATTCTTATGATTACTCTGAGTTTAAATGTGTTTCATTGCTTAAATGCATGTTGTTTATATAATTAAGTGTGAGTAATGTTATTCCATGAAGTAACACCTGCCAGGCATGTGGAAAAGGGGTGTTATAGTATGGTATCAGGGTGTAACAACTTCAAATGAGAAGTGTTACAGTATGGTATCAGAGATTTAAAGTAACAAAAAGGGTGTTATAGTATGGTATTAGAGCCAAGGTTTCGACGCTGAGCCTAGATGGGCCAGTTGAGTGGTCTTTGGACTGACGGTTTGAGGAGAAATTGTGTCTAGAGGACCAATTTTGGACCTTTGAATGCTCCTTAGTGTCAAGGAGTTACTTCACTGTGTTACCAAGCTCAGGAGTTTTAGCGGTGTTATGAAACCGCAGCCGATGTGGTATCTGACCATAGGGAGAGAGGACTCCATACCCGAAGTGTTGGAGCTGTAGGATTTGTTTGAGGGAAAGGAGAACCCTCATGACCATCATAACTGGAAAACGTGCACAGGGTTTAAAAACCCTTTGGAATTGCACAGGAATGTGGAAATCGCAATACACAAAACCTTGAATTCGTCGGGACCATCCATCAGGGGGAACATGTGGCTGTTGGACAATGTTTCGGCACACAAAAAACCAAAAGGGAAGAACCTTGTTTTCGCAAGTTGTGAAATAACGAAAACCGGAATTCTGAAATGATCTACACCGTAAATTGTAAGATAGGAACTTGACCATTGGATCAAGTGGAGGGGTAGACAGTAATTTTGGGATTTTGGCAAATGGAAGCTCAAGAGGTGTGGATGCACTAACTCCCAATGCCCGAAACCCTGAAACATTGAAAGGATCTATGTCGTAGATTTAAGAAAGGTCTAACCATTAGATTTTCCCTTTGGAATAGACATGGACACATGGGTGTACCACGTGCCAGTAAGTCGAGGAGACAAGCAAGAGTGGTGGGACCCAATGACATCACCATAGGTGATGTGGACCCTCTGAAGGGTGCCACTCACCATTGTAGATGTGGAGACAATTGTGCTATGTGGGTCTAGAGGGTAAAGTAAATCGGGATATCAGAATTCGCAAAGGGGGAGCACAAGGGCTCAACACTCCAACTCGTGAAGTCGCGAGTTGCGAGAGGTGCTAGCACTTAGCCCTAGACTATCGTTATTTGTAGTAGGCGCTAGCGAGGAGGGGGCCATATCGTATCGTATCTCGGGTATCAGCGTTTGGAGGAAGAGGAGTCAAGGGTCTTTGACTCACGAACTCGGGAGATTGCAAAGTTGTGAAAGGTTCCTTTGGATTACGAGGGTAGGGAGAAAGCAAGGGGCTATCACCCGAAAGCGAGTATAAGAGTCTCGTGGACCAAGACCCCAAAACCAAAAGTCTTGAAATTTGCAGAGCCAAACAGAGCTCAAAAATCTTAATGGAATCGAAACATTTTTTCTTGTTCATGTTGGTTTATGAGTGTTGTAAGTTTCTTGAAGGTTTAAGGGCCTAATAAACTTCAGTTGATTGCACATTGTGTTTGCAGAGTTCAATGAGTGTTAGTTCAACCGTGAACCTACACTGAGTATAGAAATGGAAAAGGTACAGATTGCCTCTGAAACAGAGGACAAAAGGGTAGGAAGGGATGTCTACTTGGGAGTCGAAGGATCAAACACTAATGGTCATGGGAAAGACATGGATAAGGAAGGATATATGATGAAACTCATTGAAATATTGCAGAAAGATGCCCAGGCTTGCCAAGATGATAGTCGAAAGATCATGAGGGTCAGAGATTAGTAGGGAGAATTCAATGAGGGTCAGGGATTAGTAGTGAGAATTAAAAATGTTGAAGAACCTGGAAAGAATAGAAAGGAAGTTGGAGAAGAGGAGTGGCTCAATAAAGACAGAGAGTCGCATGACCCCTAAGAGAAGAAGAAGATCGAGGATTTGTAGCAGACATCATCATCGCTCCCCAAAGAACTCGAGTAGGGAAGCGCATAGTAGTTCAAGCTCGTTCCCTACTAGAAAAAATCAAACATTTGGAAGGGATGAATTGAAAGGAGAGATGAAAAAGATCAAGCCTGCAACGTTTGATGGAGAACATAAGAAGGAGGAAGATGTCGAAACATGGTTGCTAGGCATGAGGAAATATTTTCAACTGTAGAATTATTGCCCTCATGCAGAAGGAAGAAATGTGATGTATCAATTGAAGGGAAAAGAATCCATGTGGTGGGATCAGTTTGTGCAGGTGTAACACATTAGTGAGAAAGATATCACTTGGAAGGAGTTCAAGAGGTACTTCGAGAAGAAATACCTGACCAAAAGGTACTATGAAAGAAAGATGGAGTTCTTCGAACTCAAGTTGGGCAGCATGACCATCGATGAATATGAACAAAGGTATTTGGAACTAATGAAATATGTTTTGTTCATTAAAGATGAGGCTATCAAGATTCAGAGATATCTGAGTGGACTGCCACCTTCTATTGGTGACAAGATTCAGTATGATTATCCTAAGACTATGGAAGAAACAATAAGAAGGGAAAAATTCTTATATGAACAACAAAGAGAAAGGCCTACTTTTCAGAAGGCTTGGGATGATTAGAAGAAGTTCAGGAAAGAGCAGAGGTAGAAGGGAAACAAGCCTCCCTTTTTCATAAACAGTCCTCAGGGACAACCATATTTTAGAGAGACCAGGAAGGCTGAAGTGGGTGAGGAAATGCCCAGACCACCACCTATGGAGTGTTGGGGCTGTAAAGGGAACCATAGGTACAGAGACTGGACCCATAGAAAAGATAAAGAGAGAACCGTCCACAATGTTTATCAAGATGAAACAGTGGAGGATATGGGCAGCAGGATGCCAAGGATCTACGCAGCCCTAGATAACAAGCAAGAATAATTTCAATCGCACATGATTGAAGTGGAAGGTATGATCAACAACTGACCATTTATTATTTAATTGATTCTGGGTCTAGCCATAGTTATGTAGATCCTAGGGTGGTGGAAAGTTTTCATTTATCAAGAAGAAAACATGAAAGGTCTTGGTTAGTGTAGTTGGCTATAGGAACTAAGAGGAAGGTCACTAAATTGGTTAGATATTGTTCGATAGACATGAATGGATTGAGCATGAAGGCTGAACTGAATGTTCTTCATTTAGGAACTTATGACTGCTTAATTGGGATGGACTAGTTGGACCAGCACCATGCCCTCCTGGACTATCATAACAAGAGGTTTACATGACTGGATGAGGAGGGAAATCGGAAAATAGTCCAAGGAATTCCCAGAGTTGTGGTTGTTAGAGAAATCTCAGCTGTGCAGCTGAAGAAGTGTTACAGGAAAGGCTGTCAATTATTTGCATCCCATGTGGAGGAAGCATACAGGGATGAAGTTTTAAGGATTGGAGACCATGAGGTACTCACAGAGTTTGAGGACATATTTCAGGAGGTACCTGGACTACCTCTGAAGAGAGACATCATTTTTTCTATAAATTTGATGCCTGGAGCAGCTCCAGTGTCGAAATCTCCTTATAGAATGAGTACACCAGAGCTGAAAGAGTTGCAATTGTAGCTCGGAGAGATTCTGAAGAAGGGGTACATTCACCCCAACATGTCACCTTAGGGTTCCCTGGTCTTGTTCGTGAAGAAGAAGGATGGGACGTTGAGGCTGTGCATTGATTTTCGGCAGTTGAACAGGGTAACTATCAAGAACAAGTATCCTCTGCTAAGGATGGATGATCTCTTTGATCAGTTGAAGGGTGAAAAAATATTTTCGAAGATAGATCTCGGATCAGGATATCACCAGGTAAGAATAAAGTATTAGGACATCAGCAAGACTACCTTTAGAACAAGGTATGGTCATTACGAGTTCACAGTGGTGCCATTTGGACTGTCAAACGCACCTTCTGTTTTTATGTGCTTGATGAATGGTGTATTTAGGAACTATTTAGACAAGTTTGTCATAGTCTTCCTAGATGACATCTTGGTGTATTCCAATTCAGAGGAAGAGCATGAACAACACCTGAGGATGGTGCTGCAAGTGTTGAGAGAACACCAGTTGTATGCCAAGTTGAGCAAATGCTCATTTTACCAAAGGTAGATCCATTACTTGGGACATAATATTTCATAAGAAGGGATTGTTGTGGATCCTGAGAAGGTTGAGGCCATCTGAGAATGGTCAGTGCCAAGGAATGTGACAAAAGTTAGATCCTTTATGGGTCTAGCAGGCTACTATAGAAGGTTTATCGCAGGGTTTTCAAAGATAGCTCACCCTATCACTTCCTTGCAAAGGAAGGAGAAAAATTTCTAGTGGACTAAAGAGTGTGAGAAGAGTTTCCAGTGATTGAAGCAGTTGTTAACCAGCGCTCCAATCCTAAGAATTGCAAATTCAAATATCGATTTCGTGGTGTGTATCGATGCGTGTAAGGAAGGGTTCCAAGGAGTTCTTAGCCAAGATGGATTTGTAATATGTTATGATTCTAGGAAATTGAAAGAGCATGAAAAGAATTATGCCACTTATGATTTGGAGCTGGTAGCAATCATCCACGCTCTGAGGAAATGGAGACATTACCTCATGGGAAGAGGATTTGAATTGAGAAAAGACCACCATGGTCTAAAATATTTGTTTGAGCAGCCAACCTTAAACGCTAGACAAAGCAGGTGGCTGGAGTTTCTGTGTGAATACGACTTTGATATCAAGCATATCAAAGGGAAGGAAAATAAGGTGGTTGATGCACTCAGTAGAAAGGTGCATGAATTGCATGCTACAACCATTAGCATGTATAGGACGGATATTAAGGATAACATTTTGGAAGCTACAAGTGTCGATTTGTAGTACAGAGACTTGGTAGCAAAGCTATAGCAGCGTGAGAGACCGCAGAAAGAGGAAAATTACACCTTGGGAGGTTACTGAATACTTTTGTACAAAAATAGAGTGTATGTAGCCAATGTCCAGGATTTGAGATTTGCAATTCTAAAAGAAATGCATAACGTGACTTATGTTGGACATCCAGGATATCAGAAGATTGTGACAGTAGTCAATAGCCATTGTTTTTGGTCGGGTATGAAGAGAGAGATCAATGAATACATTGCTAGATGTATGGACTGCTGGAAAGTTAAGGCTGAGCATAGGCACCCAATAGGGTTGCTGCAGCCTTTACCCATTCCTGAGTGGAAGTGGGAAGTGGTCACGATGGATTTTATTACAGGATTTCCCAGAACGAGCAAGCAACATGATTTGATCATGGTGGTGGTGGAGAAGCGTACGAAAGCTGCCCATTTTATTCCAATGAAAACTACTCACAAGGTAGCAGATGTTGTTGATATCTTCTTAAAAGAAGTGGCATGCTTGCACAAAATTCCTAAGAAGATTGTGTCTGATAGGGACCCAAAATTCACCTTGAATTTCTGGAAAGGATTGTTCAAAGGATTCAGAACGAATATAAATTTTAGCACAGCGTATCATCCCAAGTCTAATGGACAGACAGAGAGGGTGAACAGAGTAATAGAGGACATGCTGAGAATGTACATGATGGATAAACCATCAAGATGAGAAGACTACCTGCATTTGGTAGAATTCACATACAATAATGGGTATCATGCATCGTTGAATATGAGCTCATTTGAAGCACTTTATGGAAGAAAGTGCAACACTCCAGTGGGATGGGATAATCCAGCTGACAGAGCAGTAGTTGGGCCAGAGTTTCTCAAAGAGATGGAAGACCAAATGATAAGAATTAAACAGAATTTAAAAGTTGCCCAGGACAGGCAGAAAAATTATGCTGATAAGAAGAGAACCCACAAAGAATTCAAAGTGGGTGATCATGTTTTCCTGAAAGTGAAAACTAACAGGAGTTCCCTGAAGCTGGGAAGTTGCGCCAAGTTGGCAACAAGATACTATGGGCCTTTTGAAATCTTTGAAAGGATTGGGCCAGTTGCATACATGCTTGCATTACCTGCATCTATGACTGTACATAATGTGTTTCATGTTTCACTACTTAAGAAAAATATACCTGATGCTAATCATGTTATCGATTGGAATGTGATTTAGGTGGAACTAGAAGGTGTCTTACAAGTGCATCCTGTGCGCATATTGGATAGGAAAATAAAACAGCTCTGGAATCAAGCCATAGAGCTTGTAAAGGTCTAGTGGACCTGGTACAGTCCTGAGGACACAACATGGCAGCATGAATATGTTATGCGGGCAGAGTACCCGCATCTTTTTTAAAATTTTGAAAAGCTTGTAGATGTTGTGTAAAGTTGCACTGAGGAAAATGAGGAAATAAGGGGAGGGGGATTGTAATGTCCCCAAGGCCAAGCCCTATTGTAAATCTTGTTTATGAAATGAATTTTAAATACGTTTTATAGGCTAGTGAGCCAAGTTTATATAAGCTAGTGTGCTTATGGGATTGTTAGGCCAAAGAGCCTAAGTGTTGAAGGCCAAGAGCCTAATTTTGTACCTGTATTTATGTAGAATAGTAATAAAATATAAAACATCGTCGCGTATAGACTGAACACAATGAATGAGTGATGGGGGACTAAGCTTCCATAGAGTGGGAAAGGGATTAGGGGTTGGAAGGTGGGAAGAGTTGCTAAGTGTTGAACCTAGGGGCTTAAGTCCTTGGGAATAATATCTTAATATTATTCCAAAAGACATGTGAATAATATGTTTTATCCTAAGTTCTTTTGGAAGGACAAACAACTTTCAAATGGAAGGAACACATGCTGAAGGAATGCATGCAGTTGCATGGGTGACAAATGTCAACCCAGGTGCATGGAAATAAAATGGATGAGATGAGCCGTGTTGGGGGTTCCTCCACCATTCGACCTTGACTGCCTGAGCATGAACCGATCCAACCTCTGTAAGAAACCTGGTGAAATTATGAAAACGTGGGGAAAGTTTGTGTTGATTTCGGGGATAACCTATGTTGATTTCTAGAAATTCGAGACGCCCTCTGTCTGAACAGGTCGATCTTGTGTGTGGAATATCTATCCCAAATCCATAATCGTAAGACCATCCTGCCATTGTTGAGCCTGTTTGGAAAGCCCGTGTCTATTTTCCCCATTGACTGTTGTGGCCACGCAGTGCTGGACTACATGTGGCTTGTTGGCCAGTTTGTACAACACTCTCTCCAAGTGAGAGAGGTGATTGAAGTTGGAAGAACAGGTTATTGGGCCTGTGAGCGAATCTCTCCTAGTGAGAGAGTGCGCAGAGGAAGTAGAGAGCTCCTGGAAGGAACCTTGTAGCTGCCACAAAGCTTGGAGACTTCCAGTCCAGTCTATTGCTGAAACCCAAGGCAAGGGAGGTTAGCAGCCGAAGGACTGTCTAGGTGACAAAGAAGGTGTATACTCCTGGGGTGGAACAGACATGTGGGGAAGGAGAGTCTGTGGGAAGTGAGTATGAGTGGTTCCTAGGAGAGAATTCCTTCCTTGTGACTGTGTGTTTTCCCTATAACCTTAGCCTAGCCTAGAATTCTTTGCGTTGGGGGTGGATCTTAGTCCCAGCTTGGGGGTGACCCACTGCTGAGCTTGATGAGTAGTGTGGTCTAAGGATGGGAGGTTCGTGGAAGGCCTACACCTAGTTGGTGGAACTACCAGTGTTTCAAAGATAAGTACTAGATGATGTTTTAATTATGTTTATAGATGTCTGTGTATTTATAATTATCATGTATTCTGCTGTGCATATGAATTAATGCTAATTCCATGTTTTAAAATTATGTTGGTAGTAATTCTTAGGCTTACTCTAAGTTTAAATATGTTTCATTACTTAAATGCATGTTGTTTATATAATTAAGTGTGAGTAATGTTATTCCGCGAAGTAGCGCCTGCCAGGCATGTGGAAAGGGGGCATTACAGTATGATATCAGGGTGTAACAATTTCAAATGAGAAGTGTTGTAGTATGGTATCAGAGCATTAAAGTAACACAAAGGGTGATACAGTATGGTATCAAAGCATTAAAGTAACACAAATGGTGTTACACAGCTACTTTGGCAGAGGTTATTCTAGGATTTTTTCAAGTATTAACAAGAGTTTTTAGCTAGAACCTTGTTTAGAGGAGGTTCTTTAGCGCCGGACTTATTAAAACTGTCATTTCACTCAGTCTTTGACTTGTGTGTGTGTAGGGGGCTTAACTGCATGAGTCAATCTCCATGTCTTGTCTTTTGGCGTTTTCCTTAGTGGAGTTTAGGTGGCAGGGACTTATTGCACTAGAGATGCACACTAATGGAGGATGAAGTCAGTGCACTCATGGGTGTGGCTGATGAGGCACTCTAGTGAAGTGCAGGGCTCTTCACCTTGGTCGACGAGTTAACGCATTATGAAAGACATATTTCCTTGAGGAAGACCGCTTTGGGGCACATTTCCTCCTTCTCATCGACTAAACAGATTGCTTTAACCTTCGACAACCCAACTGTTTCTCCTGCAAACTCTCTAGTAGAGCCTCCTACTGGGCAGAGTGTCATTTCTTACACCTTAGTTGACATTGGTGTTCAAGGGGGGTTAGATGGTGTAACCCTTTTGAAGAGGATGACCTTGAAGCCCTTTTCTTCACTCTATTCGGTAAAACCACCAGTCCTAAACCCTGACGACTCTTTTGTTGCCCCAACGAACTTTCCTGCAGGGTCCATAGCTTGATAGGGAACTGCTCCTTACCCCTTAGTTGTGTTGGGTGTTTTAGGGACTTTTGCGAGTTTTTTCCCATGGGTGGTGGTAGCACATAAAATTACTGGTGGAAGGAAGTCTAGTGTAAAATCGTGGATTTAAAATAAATCAAAGACGAAAATGATATTAGGGGTAGACATTGGACTGGAGGATTCAATCAACCTAGTGCTGTGCACCTTTGTGGTTCGTCTCTCCTATCATTCCATGTGCAAAAAAATTATTTCATAGTGGGTATAGACCTTCTGGCGACCTCTATTGGGTTACGAGCCAAAGATTTTTTACATGACGAGAGGGTGGTTTGGTTTTCGCTTTAAAAAATACGAGGACACTACACTTATTCTGGACTAGTTCTAGATTTTAGATGGAGCTAGTTTAATGCTTAAGCCCAGACGAGTCAGCTTTGACCCGACACATGAATATTTTCATTTGTGTCACCACTGAGTCCTTTTACCAGGGTTTTCTCTACACCTCTGGAATGAGAAATCCTTAAAGGCCATTGGAAATTCCGTCATTCGCTTTATTAAAATTGATAAACAGGTGCTCATAGCATCTGAATTTGTTTTGGCAAAGGTCTTGGTTGAAACAGATATACACTTAGGTTTGTTGGAATCCTTAGATATTGTTTGTAGAGGACATTATATATGTCAAAACTTGGATTAACTGGGCATTCCTTTTAGGTAATCTTTTTGCTGACAAACAGGCCACCTGAGAGGACATTGTCCTGGTTTTGTTGAGGAGGAGTAGTCGGAAGATACTATGCTAAATTTGTGTACCAGAGTCGACTCACTAGTAGTGGATTCACATGTATTAAACACCTTATTCCCAGAGGCACAAGGATCTAATGACTCTGATTGCTTAGATACTATAATTGGTAAGTTAAAAACTATTTTCCTTTCTTTATTTTTTTCTTTTTCGTCTTGGGAAAGAGACACATTAGATTCCTCCTCTCTCATGGGTGTTGGGGTTCCAATTTTAACTTCTCTAGACAAGTTACAGGCTCGGGAGGGTACTTTCCCACCTAACACAACACTTTTTAACTCTGTGAGTGGGAGCGGGGGGTGGGAGACAGGTTGTTCCATCCTCTGATTCTATGGAACCCCGAGAAATTTTTAGAACCACATGTGATTCAGGAAGGGATTGCTCCACTCCAGATGACACACATTCTTGTGAATTGAAGGATTTGAGCGGTGTAGGTTATGTGAGTAGTGAGCCGAAAGGGAATAGTATCATCCTAGGTTTTAGATAATCATAATTTGGAGAAAGTTCCATAGGAGCAGTTTTGGATACCTTGATCCCGACTTGCAGGGAATCCCTTTCTCCTATACCTATTCCTACCTTTCAGGGGAGAATTTTA
This sequence comes from Picea engelmannii, assembly GCA_009831015.1. Lineage (NCBI taxonomy): Eukaryota > Viridiplantae > Streptophyta > Pinopsida > Pinales > Pinaceae > Picea > Picea engelmannii. Next base: position 119,547 of record ML778592.1, on the reverse strand, counting down.
TATCATAAACTGGAGCCTAGTGGGGTCTTTGGATGCCCGAATAATACACGGTTGGTCTTGGGGAAGGATTATAATTTATCAAAGGGGTTGGGGTTTGAGATCTCCCCTATAAAAACCCAAAGGGTATGCAAAAAGCCAGATAACACTCCTTCTCTTCTAGAGGTTCACCAAACAAATCTTTCTGAATTTGGGACGCTTAGAGGCATGAAAGCCCTAGCCAAGGCCAAGCCATGATATTTCTCTCCCTTAATGTCAGAGGGGTGGGGAGGACCCTGAAATCAACCTCCTTTAGAAGACTTCTCAATAGGAATTTTCCATATATCATATTCCTACAAGAAACATTGGTCGATGGAAATAAGGCCAGGTTATTTATGAACACCTTTCGACCCTCTTGGATAACCTATAATGTTAGATCGATAGGAAATTCTAGGGGAATTTTAGTGACTTGGGACCCATCAAAATTTGATCTAGTCCCTTACCTGTGTTGTGGTGGAATTTTCTTGACAAGTACTTGTCTTTGGAATAAACAGTTGATCTCGCTTCTAAACGTTTATGGACCATGTTCTGTCAAAAAAATATTTTGGGAGAAGGTGGCTACCAGGGGCATGTTATCACATAAGAATATGATAGTTGCAGGGGACTTTAACCTCACTTTAAATGTCAAGGAAGTGTGGGGAGATTCTACACATCAAGACCAGTTGGTTGGGTATTTCAATAATTTTTTTCAAGAACATTATCTTATGGATATAGTTCTGGACGAGCTAGTTCTAACATGGAGAAATGGTCGAACAAGTTTAGAGACTATCTCAAAACATTTGGATCAGGTGTTTTTTTTAGAATATATGGTAATTGGTGAAGGCAAGATTAGGTCATGGGTGGCATACCCATATCTATCGGAACATGCACCAATTTTACTCCAATTTGGTTCTCTCCCTTTTCTGACAACCTGTCCCTTTAAGCTAAACTCGAGTTGATTGCTTGAAGCATAATTATCTAATATTGTAAAAGAAGTTTGGAATGACCGAAAATTTAAGAATGATCTGGGGGCACAACAACATTTAGTTTGGAAACTGAAGACCATAAAACAGAGAATCAAATCCAAAAAAAAAACCATAGAAAGCAAAATCTTCTAAGACTGGAACAACTGGAGGGAGAATTAGAGGCCAAATTGCATGAAGATTCGTAGAGGGGGGGAATTGAGTTAGGGAAAACATATTGAAAATTATAGATACTGAACTAAATCATATCCTCCTAGAAGAATAAATTTTATGGATACAGTGGAGTCGGTCCACCTGGATAAAAAGCAGAGATCAAAATTCAAAGTTCTTTCATCACTATGCAAGTTCTAGAAAAAATAAAAAAACACATTTGAGAAATTAAAGATGAGACTGGACGGGTCCATTCTGGTCAGGAAGCACTCAAGTTAGAGGCCACAAAACACTTTAAATATTTTTATGGGGCTTCTGATCACACAAGTATTGTTGATCAAGTCTTTTTTGCCATAATTTTCTCTAATTTTGTCACAAAGGAGGATACCTTACTTCTAGATAGCCCCTATACAAAGAAGGAAATCTGGGAAGTCCTAAAGTCATTTGCAAAATACAAAATCTTGGGGCCCGATGGATGGACACTCGAGTTCTTTCTATAGTTTTTTGATTTAGTGGGTGCCAAACTGTTGGAAGTGGCGGAAGATACAAGGTCCTGTGGTAAAGTGATAAGTTCTGTAAACTTGAATTTCTTGACTCTAATTCAAAAAGTAAACAATCCTTCTACTTTTGGCGATTACAGACCTATCCCTCATCATAACTTGTGTTATAAATTGATCACAAAGATTATCACAAATAGGATAAAACCTATTCTTTTGCAGACTCTGTCGGGTGAACAATTGGGGTTTCTAAAGGGAAGATAGATTCTAGATTCCATTGGCTCAACCCAGGAATTCTTTCATAGTATAAAGATGAAGAAATCAAAAGAGATAATCTTGAAGTTGGATCTAATAAAAGCTTTTGACTATATTGATTGGGATTTTTTACGGTTGATACTTATTCAATAAGGCTTTAGTCATCAAATCACTAAGTGGTTAATGAGTTGTGTGACTAGTGAAAATTTTACAGTCCTTATAAATGGTGAGACCTCACCTTTTTTCCACTATGGCAGAGGACTGAGGAAAGGTTGTCCACTCTCTCCGTTGTTGTTTATTTTGATTATGCAAGGAATTATCTTGCTTATAAAAAAAGGACAGGCTGAAGGGAAGTTGATAGGGGTGAAGGTTTCTAGGATTGTAAAGATTCTTCATCTCTTCTTTGTAGATGGTGTATTAATCATGAAAAATGATTCCTTATAGGAATGGAAGGAAATAAAATACATTCTAAACATCTTTTGTAGTTCTTCAGCATTGTAGATAAACTTGACAAAGTCAACCTTTCACTTTGCACGAATTCAAGGGGAATCCTTGGAAATTTTTAAAGAAGTCTTCCCTTACAACTTATTAGATATATGTGAGGGGTTTAGGATCTTGGTTACTTTCTAAAATTTGATTCCTATAAGGAAATGGATTGGACTTGGCTGGTAGAAAAGTTTGAATAAAGAATTGGTCAATGGTGCAACAGATGGCTTTCCCTAGGAGATTGTTTCACTCTAATCAAAGCAGTATTTGAATGTCAACCTGTTTTTTGGATGGCACTGGCAGCCATACCATCCTCGGTACTAGATAAGATTAGAAAGTTAACTTACAATTTTCTTTGGTCAGGCTGTATAAAAAAACCACATTTTCACTTATGTAGTTGGGATTTGCTAGACAAACTAAAGAAAAAGGGAGGTTGGGGGGTAAGAAATATCTTTCACTTTAACAAATCTTTGGCAACAAACTCTATTTGGCATGTGCTGATGAAGGAGGGGATATGGAATTTGGTTATAAAAGACAAATATCTCCCCTTTTATTTGGTAGGAACCTGGTTTAGAATGACTACTTCCATAGTGATACCGGCCTCACAGACTTGGAAAAATATTATAAAGTCGGTAAATCTTATCACTCAATGGGTTTGTTGGAATCTCAAGTCCAGTCACTTGTTAATAATTGGTAAGGACTGTATCTTGGGACTAAAGAAGTCAACTGGATATCCAAATCTCATAACTTTCTTATCTCCAAAGCTCATAACTTTCTTAAACAATAAAAACATTAGATACCTTTACCAAGCAAGAGGTATCTTGAGGATAGGGTTTTTATCAGTCAACAGGATATCTAGTGATAAGATCGGACTCACTGGTGACTTAGCCTTGCAATGGGATGTCTTCTATAGAGAGCTTTTGGGATCGGGTGTGCATCTTCAAAACAAATAAGATGAGCTCATGTGGACTGGGGGAGATAAATTTGGACTTATTTTTGTCAAAAATATTTATACTTCTTAAAAAAATAAACTATGGAATCAATCTATTGGAGGTTGGAGGAGACACATGTGGACCTGGAACATTGCACAAAAAATCAAACTTTTCACCTACCTAGCAATTGAAAATAAAATTCTTGCTTGGGACATCTTGCAACGAAAAGGTTGGGAAGGCCCTAATATTTTCCAACTATGTACATGTGATTTAGAGACAATGTTGCATCTTTTTTTCAAGTGTACCTTCACAAGACAAGTCTTGGATAGGATAAAAAGTGAACAAAAGTTAAATTTTGATTGGGAAGGAAACTCTTTAATTGCTTGTTATGAAAATTAGGCCAAAAAGGAGAGAAAAAATCACACCCTTCCTTCTCTGGTATGTTGGTTTGTTTGGTTGGAACGAAACAAGAAAGTATTTGAAAATGGGACCCACTCTATTAGTGCAATCATTTATAAAACACTCAAAATTGTTGGTAACACGAAAACTCCAACAAAAGTGGTGATCCCAAAAAATGTTCAGATTCGCTTACAAGGAGGCACTTCTGTGGCTTGGTTTGATGGAGTAGAACAATCTAATGGTCTTCAGAGAGGGGCAGGGGGATTGTTAAGGTTAACTGATAATTCATTTTACAAATGGACCTTTAACTGTGGTCCAGGTACCAACACCAATGCATAATTACTTGGAGTTTGGGATACTCTCAACTTGGTAGCTAGAATCAGCATTGAAGCATTACAAATCTTCGGTGACACCAAAATCATAATCGACTGGTTGAATTGCAAAGGAAAACTATAGGTTGTCTCTCTATTGGGATGGAAAGACAGAATTAGAGAGCTCCAAAAATTCTTCAAGGATATTAGTTTCTCACACATCTATCAGGATCAAAACAAGGATGTTGATTTACTCTCCAAGATAGCACTCTAGAAGCAAGAAGGTAAAATTGCATACAACCATTGGGTTGATGGACATGAGGACCCCACACTCTTTCTTAATCTATTTGATCATATAACCCTTATTATAGCATTTTTTTTCTGCATAAATTCCTGAAGGTTGTCGGGTTTTTTTTTGAGGTTATACTTGTTCCAAGGAAAGATGCCAAGGGATAGTCAGAATTACATTTTTTTCATTAAGTTTTTTTCTCAGATCCCACCATATGCAAACAAACTTGTACTTAAGTTTTCACATTTTGGAGGATGTAATCAACTAGCTTAGTTTTTTTCCATGTGAACAAATTATATATTAATATAACAAGCAATTTTTTTGTTGGAAAAAAGAGTAAGTTTCCAAAAGAACAAGTTTCAAGGTCAAATCATCCATCACATTCCTTTTCAATAATATTATATGGTTCTTGTTATTATTTCAATTTTTTTTTTAATATTATGTTAATAAATTTATATTTATATATGTTTTTATATAAAATGTTGCTTTGATCATATCTTATCCCATCACTCAAGTTCCAAAATTTAATGGTAAAACTATCCCAAGCAATTCCAACATGGACCAAAGTCCTGCTAATGAATATATAGACATGTGAAAGATAACTTAAGTTACACTACGCACTGAAGAAGAGGCTTTGTATCTACTTGAGTCCATAGTGGTTCAAGTTGTTGTGGCCTGACTAGAAGTTATGTTATGTAATTGTAGAATTTAATATTTTGGTTGAAATTTAAGAACTTGCACATTAATAAAATAGCTTAGTGGATGAAGTTTACAAATAATCATGTTGTAGTTCCAAATAGTTATGTATTGTTATCATTATTATAAAGAATTTTCAATAGAGTGAATAGGGTTGTTCATGGTTGAAATTTGGCATCTTACATTGCAAGTTAATATTTCTTTTTGTTATTATTAGTCCATGTCGTAGGCATATAGGGACTATAGCGATCAATAATTCATTGACCTTGTATTAGTTTGTCTTTTGAACATAAATATTTCCATAATATCTATTGTTGGAACCGAGGAACTGAAAACATAGATTTTTATATAACAAAAAGTACCATATATGTCATGATCTGCTTGGACAATGGATTGGAGGTCTTTTTGTTGGCTTTGCTATTCCCAATGTTATATATGTTAGCATATTCAAAGTATTTGATCGTATATGGTATTTTTGAATCATATATTTTCTTATGTATTGGTCAAAGGTGGATTAATGCTAACATTAGTTCGAATGTTTGGCTTAGAATTTTTTGCTAGCTAGAATACATTCTCTAGCATATTAGTATGTGTGATTTTTGCTTTATTCTTGCGTGCTTCGAGAGAACAGTTCTGCCACACTGCATTTCTTCTTAAATGTTTTTGCAGGGTTATGCCCTTCGACGGTTCTGACAGTCTTAAATGTTTATTGTACAGATGCATTGCAATATAGTTTCGTTCCATTTTTTTGATGGTGTTGTTTGCAATGAAATTGTGTTGAATTGTTTTCCACCGGCATCCCTGGTTCAGTGGTTGATTCTTGTTCGTTGGTTCATTCCATGATTCTTGTTCTTGTTTGATTCAAATTTGCAAAGTTGAGGTCCTGCAGTTGCAGTTGGACCTCTTCGTGTTTGTTCCCTAGTTTTTTGTTCTTCAACTTTGCAAGTTGTTGGATTTGTTGTTGTGGTTTGCAGGTTTTGGGGCTGATCTCTCGTCATCCCTAGTTGACGGGTAGGTTTATGTGTCTGCCTCAAAATTATATTGCAGAACATCTTTCTCTATGCTCTTAATTTATGTTCCTAGAAACCATGTGTCTTCGTATGCTTGCTTCTGCGTTCGTCTCTATTTCAAAAATTGCAATGCAAAGGGGTTTTCAAAAACCAGTTTGGAGCTATCAGAAGAGGGAACCATCCACCGGGGTGTAGAGGAAGGGAATGATTTTATTCTGTGGATTGGAAAACTATGTCCACCTATTTCCTTTGTCATGACCTTTCTATTTTGCAGAACTTTTTCTAGCTCTGAGAATCTTGTAGGATGAATGCCATGAATAGGTTCAAATCGATCTTTTTGCTCAGTAAATTTATGGTGTTATTTATTTGCGTTGTTTCTTATATTTGTTTCTCTTTACAGTGTGTTTTTTTTTTCTTCTCATCTGCTATGGGGAATAGGGGGAATTGGAATTGACAAGAAGATGGTTCAAATATACATACTCATTTTATTTATTTTTTTCCCTTTTCTTTGTTTTCATCCAAACTGAAAGTATCTAAGAAACAACCTCAAAATCATAGTTAAAAAGATGGAAGAAGTAATAGATGTTGAGTCATATGAAATAGATACACTTTCCATTATACATGACATCATTGATGAGGTGTTGCATAGAAATGACCTTTTTAGATTGGATGCATTCTCGTATACTGTAGGGGATTGCCTTTTCGATGCATTTCAGGTTCTACTACATTTTTGTTGTTCCTCGACCGACCTACACAATGGATTGAGAGATTATTTCTTGGGGTTTTTAAAAAATGGCAAAGTTGAGGCATTGGAGTCAGATGAATACAAATTGGAATCTGATTTTCTTCGACAGTTGCATGGAATACATGATGTCACTACATATTTTTCAAAGATGTGGTTGTCTGCATCTCCAATTCTGCCTGCACATGAGAGGGGACTTTGGGGAGATACATTTTGTATAATGTGGTTGTCTAAGTGGCTCAATATATCAATTTGAATATGGTCATTGACAAGAAAAACAAGATATCTACTATTCAACAAAACTGCATCTAACAATCCATATTGCATCTTGTCCCATGATGCCAATGTTGTCAGTGGTCATTATGAACCATTATTGTACATAAAATTGTCCATATGAAATATTGAAGGAGCTCATATTTACTTGTCCCTCATTTGAAAAGATCTTGAATCACAGTGGAAATATATTATGCATCACATAGAGTTCCATAGTTTATAGCTAGCAACAATTGTTGTTTCTGGCTGTGGAGATAGTCTATTCAATGCAATTTTTTATTTGGTAGCAGTGGAATTCAATGTGCATTCATTGTGGCTTTACATTGTATAGTCCTTTTACAATGCAATTATAGGCGGTAGTGAACAGGCTTTTAGCTGCTTGCATCAACACCTTTCTCCATATCTCCTAGAAAATATGTCGACAACTGGAAGTTGCCAAGAATACCTTGTAAACATAGTGCTTCCATATGAAAAAGGAAATGTGGAGGGTTTTAGATTCTATTTGCAATGGTTGTCTATCATATTCAAAGTAAATATCTAGGTCTAGTCAGCCTTGCCAGATGGAACTTTCCATTCTTGGTCTATTGATTCAAATTACAATCGAACAATTGACATCCTCTTGTTAAAAATAGATACAACACATATCCATTATCAACCTTTGCTTGGACATATCATTGGTTCAGGGTTCAATGTCCATGCCACCCGAACTGCATCGAATCTACATACGCGTGGCATGCTTTTTAGTGAGAATGAAAGTCCTCCCGGTTGCAATATGTCCATACAAGGATTAAACAAAAAATTCATGCGTGAAATTCATCCCAGTTGTGATGAGGCCATACAGGGCTTAAACAAAAAATGTAGAGTAAGTTATCACAACTTGAAAAAAGTTATGTGTGAAATTCGTCCCAATTGTGATGAGGCCATACAGACCTTAAAAAGAAAACGTAGACTAAGTTATCACAACCTAAATGAGAGTTAAATTCATCCCAGTTTCCATCAGTTCATCCTGCCCTTGGACAAGAAATGTAGAGTAAGTTACCACAACTTGAAAAACGTCATGCGCGAGAGAAAAAAATACATTGCTATGCTTCCTTTTAGAGAGAAACTCACATATCACAATCTAAATATATTTGTTCATTCACAACACAATAGAAATAGGTACAGTCACATATCCCACAATGGTCAAGAAATTGTCACATTCTGTGGGCTAGAAGCAATACCATGCAATACTACCAATGAAAAATAGCAAACACTTTCTACCCATACTTCCCTGTGAAAGAAATATGCAAGACAGGCCTACATGAAACAAATTAAAGATTGTCCTTCCATTGCATGTGAATTTGTGAACAGTTGAATTTCACAAAAAAGAGTAAGTATTTCACACCTGATTTGGAAGCAGAATACCTCCGCTTGACAGTGCACGATAAACCATTTTCCAGTGGGAAAATTTGTCTTCCATGCAAACAGTCGCTTGAAAATGGGAACTTCCGCAATTTGCAACTCCTAACCAAATAAGATGTAATACACCACTACCATATGTAAGTGCAATTACAGAACTTGAAGAGAGACTTGTGTCTCTGCGAATTGCATTTTCACAAATCAAACCTTAGGGCTATAAACGACCCCAGATGGGCATAATAGGATCAATTATTAATGTGCCTGTTTAGCTAGATGTTGTGCAAAAATCCTTGCCACAATTCATGAGTGATACAATGACAATTGGTGTGGCTCTGAAAAGACACATGAGATACAAAAATGTGTATCATACATGCAAAGTGTGTGTGCATGTTGTTATGAAAGAATTAAAGGAATTATGTTCCAGGGCCCCGTACAAAGAACATAACATTTGTATAAATGAGAACTGGAACATTGTTCTTGAAGAAGAGGATTCCAACTCTACAGAGACTCTAAAAAATGCTGCTAAATTTTATGCATGTGATGAATCGAAGAATGAAACACCCGCTGAGACATTGGTGCATGGATTCACTAATTCATAGTGCATTCGTGACTTGCAAGACAAGATTGTCGAAATTGCACCTACTGAGGGTAAACATCCACTTGGAATATAAAAGGACAAATTTGCTGAGGAAATGAACTTCCCAACACTCTTCTATGGAGATCCAAGTGACACTGACATTACAAAATGATTCAGTTATCATAAAATAGTCCAATGGGAGATGCTACATTCAAGTGCTGACTTCTCTTGTCACATAACAAATTTGTTTTTCAAAACAATGTGCATAATAATAGAGAAAGTTCTCTCCTCCATGTGGGTCTGAATAAGAAAAGGCCAGTTAAAAGGAAGAAATTCGTTGGCCAAGGATGTCAAGTACAAAGTAAACCTAGAAAAAATTATGAAATCCGATATTGGATACATAGATTTCAAAAACATTTGCACCTCTCCTCACTATTTTCAAAAAAACAATAAAAATATTTTTTCAATGATCCAACAATTGGGCAGGCCAACATTTTTAATCACATTTACAAGTGCAGATCATTGTTGGGATCCATTGGTGGCTTTCGTATCTGACCTGCATAGGAATAGGAAATGTAAAAAGAAAACCAATACACTAGAAAATAATGACATTGACTACCTCATAAGAAAAGACCCAGTGACATGTACTCACTACTATAGACATAGAATAAATTATATGAGACAATTTATATGCCATGATGAAACATTTTTCAGAAAAATATCGGACTACTTTTTTGTGACTAAATTCCAGAATAGGGGAAATGAACATGACCATGCATTATTGTGGATAGAGGGTACACCAGTCTATGGAGATGACAACAATTCATAGATTGAGCAATTTGTAGACAAATACATAACATGCAACATATATCATTTGGATCCAGAACTTTCCAAAGTTCATAGAAATTACCATACAAGAAGTTGTAGAAAATGAAAAAACTTGCATTGCAGATACAATTTTCTCGTGCCACCAATGAGATCTGCAAGAATCATATAGCCAATTAGTGTAGAGGACAATGTTGTTGTTGAGAAATCTAAATCCTTGTTCACATTTCTAGAACAAGGAGAGTTTGACGAGTTGATGAGCTTCGATGACTTCTTGACAAAGATAAATCTATCAGAAGATGAGTACATCCAATCCATACAATGTACGCTTAAACAACCAGTAGTTTTCCTTAAACAAAAACTTTCGCATATTTGGAACAACAATTTCTCCAAGGACATTCCAATTATGTGGAAAGCAAATACAGATGTGCAGTACGTCCTCAATGCATATGTTGTAGCATCGTACTGTACCTCATATATGAAAAAGGTTTACAAATCTATGACAAGTGCATTCAGAAGAATACACAAAGAACATGAAAGAAGTCATATTGATGCCATACAAATGATACACACACTTGGGAATAAATTTATTAATCTTCAGCAAATGTCTGCTCAACAAGAAGTTCACATTACACTTTCCCTACTCCTCACTTGTAGTTCAAGAAAATGTGTCTTCATAAACACATATCCACTTGAGAAACACACATTTGTGCTTAAACCATTGGTTTTGCTAGAACAAGAGCCTAACAATTCAGAAGACATACTACGTTGCTCTATTGTTGATTATTACCTCCAGCGTCCATATCTTATTAGCCATATCTGCTTAGTAGATTTTGTAGCGCATTATAAAAAAAATGGTGCACCCATATCAAAAAGAAAAAAACCCTCTGTGATATGGTTTTTCAAATACAATAAACATTTTGACTATGAAAATTATTGTAGAGAAAAATTGCTACCATACGTTCCACTTGATGAAAACAAGGAGACATTAAAACATAACTTCTCTACATGGGAGGCTATGTATGTTTCATCTGAGACTATATTGCACATCAATGAAGATAAATTTACCCACAATGTTAATCCAACATGGGGTGATCTATAAAATGTAGTTAATGAGCTAGAAAACCCCGACAATCTTGATGAGACATTCACAAACCGAAAAACAACCAGAACTGCTTGCAAGTCCTATGACTTACAAGCGGATTTGCCTCGTCCTCGAGCAAGTGCAAGTGAAAAACATATCAATATTGGTTTTCAATTCACAAAACAACCTTTCCTAATTGAAAATAATGAATACCATAGAATAATACGTCTGTTGAATCGAGAACAACAAACAATTGTAAAGTACATTTGCTTTAAAAACGATTGAACATGGACACTCCTGTGCACCTGTTCCTTACAGGCAAAGCAGGAACATGCAAGACATTCACATCGAAAGAACTATTACAAATTCTTATACGAATCTATGATTCAAACTATTCCTCTGATCCTATGAAACCAAAGGGCCTAATAGTTGCATACACAGGAAAATATGCATATAATGCAGGTGGAACAACAATCCACTCTACATTTTTAATTCCTTTTAACAAGTCACAGTTTCTTCCACTTAGTAAGGAAATGTTGGATAAATTGTCTAAGATTTATGAAGAAATCCAACTTGTATTTATAGCTGAAGAATCTTTGATTGGAAGTCAGTTCTTGTATTCCATTGACAACC
>ML778592.1:75209-92035 GCA_009831015.1 Picea engelmannii | reverse complement strand
TTTTATTTATGTCATCTTTATTCCATTAGTTGTAATTATACCTCCTAGTCTCCTATATATACCAAGGAGACATTTTCATTTGGATTCATCTTGTACTTGAACATTTATGTGGGGTAAAAGGAGGTTGCCCCCTCGAAGAGGCTGATTATCTGAAATTATGTCTTTTTCAAGGCATTGAGTACTTATTCATAGGTTTTTCTATGCTATATTGATATTTGGTTCTTAACATATGGTATTAGATCTCAAGGTCTTGGGGTTTCGTTGCTACATCTGAGACACCTTGGGATTTTCTCTATAACCTTTTTTATACAATGTTTTAGAAGAAACGGCTTGGATGATATTTAGTAGACGGATCAAGGTACGTTGGGTTAAAATTTCATCTCCTAAGGCCTTATAATTTCTGAGATACAACCTGTGCAAAATAGGGTTCTGGAATCATCCTAAACTGAGTCATTGCAGAATTTTCACTACAAAATTTTTTCTGTAATGTTTCAGACCCTTAACTCCATTGTATATTCACAAAAATTAGTAAGGTATTTGTGGTAAACATTACAGCTTATGTGTCATCTTACATTTGTAGATACACCCTGTGGAAGATAGGGTATCTGACTAGTCCTATTGACTAGTCTCAATAAGGTGTTCTAGGTAAAACAATCATAAATTCTTCCTAGAGTATCCAAATTGAGTGATACTAGTTTCATTGGATAGTGGATAGTCTGTAGTATTTTTGGTATGATTTTTAGAATTTTATATCAATCAGTTTTTGCGGGGCACACTATACAAGTGAGATCTCCTGGAAATGCCAAAAATCAACAAGTTATGGGGAAGTTACCATAAATTCCACTTGGCACATCCAATTTTGATCAGACCTATGGAATTATAGAGAATAAATATCAGAGAACTACATAAAATAAATTTCCATACCTAGAAGGGCCGAAAATTGGGAGATAAAACAGAAGAAAGATTGTCTAGCAAAACCACACCAAAATCAAGGTTCAAAAGTGATACTTGGCCAACATGCCACCCAAAAAGGGAACTTCTACACCAAATAAGCCTCCATACAATCCTACTTGGACTCTTGATGAAGGTGAAGAAATGCATAGGGACATAAATGATTTACAAAAGAAGATAATAACAAAAGATGAGCTACAAGAGATGGGAGCTAAGTTCGAGGCAATAACTATTAATATGAATGGCTTAAAAGAGGAGATCTTGGAAGTATTGAAAAATTTCGTAACAGAGAAGACATCTGAAAGTGAAAATCCATCCCATGAAATTCATGATGAGGACACAAGGAAGGTGAATCAAGAAAGGAGAAACTCAAACTTTGGGTTGAAGACCAACCACGTTCCTAAGATCGATATGAGGAAGTTTGATGGCAAGGAACCAATCACATGGATACTTCAGATGGAGCAATTCTTTGATCTACATAATGTGCCACATACACAAAAGGTACAAATTTCTTCTTTATATTTATAACCCAATCAATTTGTATGGTATCGATGGCTTTGTTCTTGCAAATTACTCGTCACTTGGACAATTTTCATGAAAGAAATTATAGCACACTATGAGGATACAAGGAGAAATACCTTCTTTAGCCAATTGATAAATCTCAAGAAAAAGGGTTCAATTACCGAGCACATTGAGAACTCCAATGATTGAATATAAAGGTAACAGATATTCCAGATGAGCACTTGATTGATGTATTCATAGGAACTTTAAAGGATAACATTCAACATGAGGTTCTCCTTTTGGAACCCAAATCATTGGAGAATGCATTTTAGGTGGCAAGAAATGTTGAAAGTAAAAATATGGCTATGGCTACTAGAAGGACCAATCCTAACATCTATAGAGAGAACAATGCTCCTTCTTCTAAAACACCTCAACCTACAAGGTTGACACCTCAACAATTGGAGGAAAGAAAAACAAAAGGTTTATGCTTTAATTGTGACAACAAGTACAGTAAGGGACATAAGTGTGGTGAGAAGAAATTATTCTACATAGATTGTGAAGAGGAAGAAGAACAACAACAAGAACCATCTCAAGATGAAAATGTAGAAGCAATTTCGTCCAAAGAGTTGACTCCCATTATATCATGTAATGCATTGGTTGGAATTAGCACTCCTCAAACCCTCAATATCAAAGGATACATCAAAAAGAAAAAGGTAATAGTCCTAATTGATTCTGGTAGTACTCATAATTTCATTCACTATAAATTATCCAAAGCTCTCAATTGATTTGTATATCCAGTGCTAGAGTTTCAAGTAATGATTTTAGATGGAGGAACTATCAATTGCTCAATAAAATGCAATAAGATCAATCTTACTATGGGGGGATATGTAATGAATAGTCCAATAATTGCTATACCCATGGGTGTTGTGGATGTTGTTCTAGGAATCCAATGGTTACAATAATTAGGAATAGTGGATTTTAATTTTCAAGAACTTTTCATGAAATTTACATTGGAAGGAAAAGAAATTGAGTTAAGAGGTATCACAGGGAAACTCGGTAAGGTGATAAGCTCTAATAGCATGACAAAATTATTGAAAAAGGGGCATCAAGGCGTTATTGCACAACTATGCTCATTATATGTACAAACATCTAAGCCATCTATTCCTCAAGATCTCCAAGGGATCATTGATAAGAATTCCAAAGTATTTGAAGATATTCCCAAAGGTCTTCCACCCACTCGAAATCATGATCGTGAAATTCACCTAATTCTTGGGAGTGTTCCTCCTAACATCAGGTCATACAGATACCCTTACACCTAGAAGAGTGAAGTTGAGCACATCATTGAAGAAATGTTAGAGGTTGGCATTATTAGACCTAGCCAAAGTTCTTACTCTGTACCAGTGGTAATGGTATTCAAGAAAGATAGCCCATGGCGTATGTGTCCAGATTATAGATAGCTAAAGAAGATCACTATTAAAGATAAGTTTCCCATTCCCATCATTGATGAATAGTTAGATGAAATACATGGAGCAATCTATTTCACAAAATCGGATCTTCATTTAGGGTATCATCAGATTAGAATGAAGGAAGAAGATATCCCAAAAACAACATTCCGAACTCATGAAGACAATTATGAATTTTTGGTCATGCCTTTTGCCCTTTCAAATGCACCTTCCACATTCCAAGGGTTGATGAATTCCATTTTCAAGCCCTTCCTTCGAAAATTTGTGTTAGTATTTTTTTATGATATACTAATCTATAGAAAGTCTTGGGAGGATAGTGTGCGACATGTTGACAAGGTGCTACAACTACTAAAGGAGCAACAAATATATGCCAAACCATCCAAATGTTTCTTTGGAGTGAAGGAGGTAGAGTATTTTCATCATATTGTATCTCATGAAGGTGTCAAGGTAGACCCTAACAATATTAAGGCCATGATGGACTGTTCGATTCCCAAAACATTAAAGAATCTTAGAGGATTTTTGGGTTTGACAGGTTACTACCGCAAGTTTGTTCGACACTATGGAAGAATAGCAACACCTTTAATGACAATATCTAAGAAGGATGCATTTTCATGGACTCTAGAGGAAACTAAAGATTATGAGAAACTTAAAGAGGTGATGTGAAAAGCTCCTGTCTTGACCACTCCAAACTTCACAAAAACCTTTATTGTGGAATGTGATGCCTTAGGAAATGGAATAGGTGTTTTCCTAATGCAAGAAGGAAGGCCCTTGGATTTTGAAAGTCGGCCACTCAAGGGAAAGGACTTACACAAACCCATTTATGAGAAGGAAATGATGGAAATACTACATGCATTGAAGAAATGGAATCCTTACCTAATAGGTAGGCACTTCAAGGTCAAAACAGATCATGATAGTCTTAAATACTTCTCGGAACGGAGACTATCTTCAGAAGAACAACAAAAATGGGTAACCAAGATATTGGGTTATGATTTTGAAATCGTCTATAAAGAGGGAAGCAAAATATTGTGGTAGATGGACTCTCAAGAAATGATGAAGATGTTGAGGCCTTTCTCTGTGCTATCTCAATCATCCAACCCGATTGGATAATAGAAGCAAGGGATGAATGGAAGAATGACGAAAAAGTGTGGAATCTCATTCAAAAGTTGCAGCAGGATTCTAGTGCATCGAATACATTTAGATGGAAAAAATGATTCACTATGGTACAAAGATCACTTATATTTTTATAAGAACTCCTAGCTCAAACAAAAGGTACTATTGGAATTTCACACCTCTCTAGTAGTAGGGAACTTGGGATTTTTGAAAACCTACCATAGAGTCAAGAATGATTTTTTTGGGGATGGCCTTAAAACTGATGTTCAAAGGTTTGTGGCAGAATGTTTGGTTTTCCAATAAAATAAAGTTGAAAAAATTAAGACCCCGGGTCTTTTACAACAATTAGCCATCCCAAGTCAGTGCTGGGAGGAGGTTTCCATGGATTTCATCACAGGGTTACCAAATTCTGAAGGAAAGAGTGTCATCATGGTGATTGTTTATAGACTGACCAAGTACACACACTTTTGTCCACTCTCTCATCCCTTCAAATCTAGTACAGTTGCCACCGCATTCATGGAGATAGTTCAAAAGCTACATGGCTGCCCAAAGATTATTGTAAGTGATAGAGATCCCATCTTCACTGGACATTTTTGGACAGAATTATTTTCTTGTTTGGGTACTCAATTGGCTCATAGTTCATCGTATCATCCTTAATCTGATGGAAAAATCGAGATAGTGAACAAATGTCTAGAAGGGTACCTTCGTTGCTTTGTCTCTAATAAACAAATATAATGGTTCAAATGGTTACCCTTGGCAGAATGGTGGTATAACACTTCCTTTCATACTGCAACAAAAATGACACCATTTATGGCACTCTATGGATACCACCCTCTTTCCATCACTTCTTATCTAAAAGAAAAATCTAAGGTTCAAGAAGTGGAAGATCACATCGAGCATCAACAAAAAGTTCTCCAAATCTTAAAGGACAACCTGACCATGGCACATAATCACATTAAACAACAAGCAGATCAACATCATAGTGAAAGAATTTTTGAAGTAGGGGATTGGGTGTTTTTAAGACTACAACCATACAAACAGATGTCCCTCAAGCAAGACAAGAAGGATAATAAATTATCACCAAAGTACTATGGCCCTTATAAGGTGTTGCAAAAGATTGGTACTATGGCATACAAATTGGAGTTGTCTGCATCTTCATGACTACACCCAGTTTTCGATGTTTCATGCTTAAAGAAGGTTATAGGCGACAAGATCCTAGTTCAAACTATATTGCCAGAACTTGACGAGGAAGGAAAAATTATATTGGAGCCTGAAGCCATCACTGACACAAGAATTCACCAGCTGATGAATAGATCCATTTCAGAGTATCTCATTAAATGGAGGAAACTACCGGCTGAAGATTCCAGTTGGGAATATGAGTCTTTTATACAGAAGCATCCAGAGTTACTCAAGCATTGTGAGCAACACTTGTCTCAAGGGGAGGGGCATGTTAAGCCATAATATTGGCTCATTACCCCTTAATTGGGGCATATTACATTAGTAATGTTATTTTATTTATGTTGGATTTATTCCATTAGTTGTAATTATACTTCCTAGTCTCTTATATATACCAAGGAGACATTTTCATTTGGATTCATCTTGTAATTGAACATTTATGTCAGGTAAAAGGAGGTTGCCCCCTCGAAGAGGCTTATTATCTAAAATTATCTCTTTTTCAAGGCATTGAGTACTTATTCTGAGGTTTTTCTATGCTATATTGATATTTGGTTCTTAACAGAACCCGCTATCCAAAAAGAGGCTAAGTATGGAATAAGGGATCCATACATGCTCTATAAAATCTCATATCCATACTGTATAAAATTACATATTTAGTATGGATTACTCGTTCCTCAGAAAATTTCTACGTCCAGAAGTTGCAGACACACGTGTTCAAATTTCCACTTACTTTTATATTGCCATCCTGACCATCCGCTTGCCCATTTCATATTATACATATTACATGTAATATGTATTACATATTACATGTAATGTGTAATACATATTAATTCTTCAGCCTGCCAGTCCTGGAGTCCTTTTGTCAATTTGTATATTGTGGAACTCTGAGTGTTGTTTAGAGGATATAGACCAATAGAAGTGCAATGTTGAGCCAGCCATATTGCAAATATTCTTCTCAATTTGTATACCGTGCAACCATGGGTGTTGTTTGCATCATGCATAACAATATAGGCCCAATTTTGAGACTGCCAGCCTGAGAACCCGCGATCCAAAAAGTGGATATTTTGAGCCTAGCAGCCCGATAACCCGCGATACATATTACACATAATGTGTAATACATATTCAACCTTGAGCCCACCAGTCCTAGAATTTGTCTGTCAATTTGTATATTGCAAAACTCCGAATTTTGTTTGGAGGAAACGAGACAATAGAAGTGCGATGTTGAGCTAGCCATCCCGCAAGTCTGCGATCCAAAAAAGTGGCTAAGTATGGAATAAGGGATTTGTACATGCTCTATAAAATGTCATGTCCACACTTTATAAAAGTACATATTTAATATGTATTGCTCATTTCTAGGAGCCCACCAATGCTGGAGTTCGTATGTCATTTTATATATCGTGGAACTCAATAGAAGTACAATGTTGAGCCAACCATCCTGCAAGTTCGCTTGTCAATTTGTATAGCATGGAATTCTAGGTGCTATTTGTAAGGCACAGAACCATGGAGGCCTATTTTTTAGCGTGCCAGCCCAAGAACCCCTGATCCAAAAAGTCTACATGCTTTATAAAATCTCATCCAGCCCGGAAGTCCACCTGTCAATTTGTATATCACGAAACTCTAGGTGTTATTTGTAGGACATGGAACAATAGAGACCTATTTTTTGAGCCCGCCAGCCCGAAAATCCACAGTCCACAAAGTGGCCAAGTATGGAATGTGATATCCATACATGCTCTATAAAAGCTCATGTTCATACTTTATAAAGGTACATATTTATTTTTCTCTGGTTTGTACACATACTGCTCTGGTCACCACACAGTTGGTGTTGCACATGAATTATTAAATATACACCATGAGTCCGACTGAGCACTTTCGTTTCCATAGCTAATTTTATACCCGTGAGTTTTCAGCTACACGTTATCGAACTCTCGTTCCCCATGTTCTGAGTGTACATATTACATACAAAACTTGTGTAATCCATGTCTATGCTCACAGGTTCCCAGACGACGGAGTGGTAGATTTCATGTCCATATATATCTCTACATCATGAGTCCAACTGATCGCCATTCGTTTTCATAGTTCACGACTTTTATGACCACTGGTTCCTTTGTGGGCGCCATCCAGCTCTCATGCCTCGTGTGCATGGTATACATCTTTTGCCTAAAACTTCAGTGATCTACAATTGGAACCGGACTCGAAGTTTGTGACTCATTTGATAATTTTGTTTAATTAAATTGTACAATATCAATATTTAATATTAATAATTTAGTACATAAAAATAATGTTTTAGATAATGTTAGATATATAACATATATGTTATATGTTATACATGTAGACAATCGCAATCTTGAGCCCGCCATTCCTGGAGTCCATCTATCAATTTGTATATCGCAGAACTCTGGGTGCTATTTGTAGGACACAGAACAATAGAGGCCCAATTTTGAGCCCACCAGCCCGAGAACCCACAATCAAAAAAGTGGCTAAGTATGGAATGAGGGATCCGTACATACTTTATAAAGGTACATATTTAATTTTCCCTGGTTTGTACACATACTGGTATGGTCACAACCTAGTTGGTGTTGCACATGAATTATGAAATATACACCATGAGTTCGACCCAACGCTTTCATTTCCAATCCTTCCATACTTTATAAAGGTACATATTTAGTTTTCAATGGTTTGTACACATACTGGTCTAGTCACCACACAGTTGGTGTTGCACATGAATTATGAAATATACACCATGAGTCTGACCGAGCACTTTCATTTCCTTAGCCAATTTTATGGTCGCAGGTTCCCAGTTACGTGTTATTGAACTCTCATTCCCCGTGTTCTGAGTGTACATATTGCATCCAAAACTTGGGTAATCCATGTTTATTCTCGCGGGTTCCCAGATGGTGGATTGGCAGATTTCATGTCCATCTATATCTCTACATCACGAGTCCAACCAACCTCCATTTGTTTTCATTGTTCGCAAATTTTATGGTTGTGGCTTCCTTTGTGGGCACCATCCATCTTTCATGCCCCATGTGCATGGTATACATCTTGTGCCTGAAACTTTGGTAATCTACAATTGGACCTGTACTCAAAGCTCATGACTCATTTGATAATTTTGTTTAATTAAATCGTACAATATCAATATTTAATATTCATGATTTACTACTTGAAAATAATGTTTTTAGATAATGTTAGATATATAACATATATGTTATATGTTATACATGTAGACAATCGCAATCTTGAGCCCACCATTCCTGGATTTTGTCTGTCAAGTTGTATATCGCAGAACTCTAAGTGCTATTTGTAGGACACAAAACAATAGAGGCCCAATTTTGAGCCTGCCAGCTTGAGAACCCACAATCCATCTATATCTCTACATCATGAGTCCAACCAACCACCATTCGTTTTCATAGTTCACGAATTTTATGGTCGTTGGTTCCTTTGTGGGTGCTATCTAGCTCTCATGCCTTGTGTGTGTGATATACATCTTGTGTCAAAACTTCGGTCATCTACAATTGGACCTGGAATCGAGGGTCAAGGCTTGCAATATACAATTGGACCCTCTAGTCCTGGAGTCTGTCTATCAATTTGTATATCGGGTAACTCTAGGTGCTATTTGTAGGACACAGAACAATAGAGGCCCAATTTTGAGCCTTCCAGCCTGAGAACCCACAATCCAAAAAGTAGCTAAGTATGGAATTCCATCTGTCAATTTGTATATGGCGAAACTTCGAGTGTTGTTTGGAGGACATGGACCAATAGAAGTCCAATGTTTAGAAAAATTCAAAAAATTATGACTCGTGCAATTTGATCATTGGACACTCACCTATCCTCATTATTTCCTGTAAACTTATTTTGAAGCCCTTCCGACCGCTTTTCAGACTTGGCCATTCCTTACTTGCTTTCTCTTCCCCATCTCTGTCACCTTCGCATCTGTCTATAATAAAAAATAATGTTTATATATATATATATATATATATATATATATATATGTTTTATATCTAAATATTTAATGCTAATAGCTCATCATGCATGGACCGTGTAAATTGTCAATGATGGGCGAAAGGCTCGAGCAGATTTGCCATTAATGCACATTAAACCAATGTTTGTGGAGGATTTTGTTATCCCTTTTGATTGTTAATTTCAAATACCATGGAATGTCATTCACACATCGTCAGCTTGGTTCGTTCACGAAACCTCCAATCCTTAAATGTTCTTTGTCGTAACCGCCACCTTCGCACTTCTAAGTATGCAATAATTAAGATTTATTTCTAACAACTCACCATACAACATGCATAGAGATTGTCATTAATGAGCGAAGAGCTCAAGGAGATTTTCCATTCGCACACATTGAACCAACATTTTTTGGGGTTATATTATTCTCTCCATTTGTTTCTTTCAAGCAACGTCTAGAGAAAACATATGTTTTCATAAACTACTGGTAATAGCTCAACAACAATTCTGTAGAGATACAGTGACCATCTTTGGGGCTGAGGGCTAGAACCACCACAGTAATAAATCATCGCTCCAATGACCTGCCAAAGTAACAAAGCAACCCAAAGTTCTTCAAACGGATGAGGTTCATCCTAAAATTGATAGTTCTCACAAGCTTCTGGTGCAGAAGAAGGGAAAAAGACTTGTAGGGCAGGCGGAGGAGACTGAAATTGAGAGTGAGAACATGGAACTTGACACTAATCTGGATATCCTATTCTGCAACCTTGATCAGCTGGGAGACAGGATTCACCATAGCTACCCAATGGACATAGTTGATATGGAAATTTTATATGAAGATGAATCCTTCATATTTTAGAGTGTTGTTTTAAAAAGCGAATCTAAAAAATTAATTATTGAAAAGAAAGATGTAAAAAATAAGAAAAGAAAACATCGTTCAGAAGTTGACCTTGCCAATATGCAGTTGTCCCAAATATCTGGACTTCACAAAGTAATCAAAGATGCTCTTCATAATTGCATTGGAGTCATTGAGGCCTAGAATGCCAGACTAAAGGACCGAATCAAGGAATTAGAGGAATATTTGATTCCTATGCCATTGCTTACCAGTCTGTTGGCAATAGCCATGCCTGTGACTCCTTTCACCCCTACAACAAAGCTAAAAGGCTCCTTCAACTTCCTTGCATCGTGTAGAGGATATGTGGAGAAAAATTTCAAGAAAATAATGGAACCAATTACTAAGGCCTAGGAAACATCACAAAATATGGATTCCTTGGGAAGGAGGGCACATAACTTGCTCGAATTTCTACAGACGGATTTTAAAAATGAAGAAACTTTCAATTTTCACACAACCATCCCTTTTTCCTTTCGTGTCGACAACATGGTAGATGTGAAAAGTAGACAACATGATATCCCCTCCAAAAATTGGCTCACTCAATTAGAAGCATGCTGGAAAGAGAAGGCGAAGAACCTATATCTCATCGTCCAATCATGTGATCAAGCAATATCAAAGAAAGAAACATTATTCACAAAGCTCACCAAAATAGACTTAGCCAGAAGAACCAACAAGTTCCAGGACCCCAGCTTAATCGTCAACTCATTGGTGTTAACCAAGCAAGCTTTCAATAAACAAGTTGATAATTTTAAGGCGTTGTCTTTAGAAATTTTTTACAGGATTCTTGAATATGGTGAAGATCACGTGGACAACTGGATAGTCCGCTATTCAGTACAAAATTGAGACATTCATTAGGCTCTGTGAAATCTTTCTATTGATCTAAGTGAATTAGAAAATGAACTTTTTAGCATAAAAATCAGAAATGACATCAACGTCGCCCCCTGAGAAGCTCCATTGAAGAATTCGTCGAAATGAACTTAAAGTCGGTCACCGACGAAAGCCAACAGGAAAAGGCATCAGCAAGAAAATAGAAAAATACTTATATGTACCATCACTATAAGTCCTTTTTTTATCAAACTGGTTATTCAAGCGGATCGGAGACAAAAGCCAATCGGAAAATGCATCAGCAAACAAATAGAAAAAATACTTATATGTACCATCGTTGTAAGTCTATATTGATCCTGCTTTGTTTATCAATCCAATTATTCTACCTTTACTGAATAGAAATCTCTAGCCAAAGACTGATATCTTCCCATTTCTTCTTTTCAGGTATTACACTCTATTGTCTCCCACTTCTTCTTTCCATAGTCCTATTTCTTGTACATATTTCTCTTATGGTCCGTTGGATCCCCAATCCCAGTCTATAGGACAAACACATTTAAATTTCCATGAATATTTAACAAACTATTATTTTTTGATATATTCCAAATAGAACTGTTTTTTTGTCTCCATTTATATTTATGTGCTCCTAGATTTTTATGTTCAACTATGTTGGGGGTCAAGACATTCTGTTTATTTTATTTCAATTGTTTTTTTTTCTGATTCATATCTTTTTCTGCTTATTCATTTTCAAAATTTAATTTGAAATAAATCACTCATTTAAATTTCATATATCATATTTCTCTCTCTCTCTCTCTCTCTCTCTCTCTCTCTCTCTCTCTCTCTCACACACACACACACACACACATACACACACACACACATATATATTTAAATTTCGAGGAATATCTAACACACTTTTTATTCTTTGATATAAATGTCATAAAATAGTGTTTAATAGTTTTTTCTACTAACACATATAGAGGGTATTTCATTTGTTGCATGCTTGCCACCTATCCTTCATACTCTTGTCACATCTACACTGCAATTTAAATTGCATCTGTTGCTACTACTTTTTCCCCATCCATCTACATTTATCCCCATTTCAACCCGACAAGAACTTCGCTACCATGCAACACTTGTTAACAAAATATTATTGATCGATAAGATAATTCATGGTTGATATTTGACATCTAAGTTAATATAAAATTTATATAAAAAAAACATTACTTTCAATTATGTATGTTTAAAATGGGATTAATTATAATTATGGTTATTTAATTTTCATTTTATGATTTAAAATGTTTGCTTATCTTTTTTTTGTTATGTTTAAAATTGGTTTAAATATTCATAATATAAAAAAAAATGATTGTTTAATATTTTAAAGGCTAAGATATATTTAAATATTATTGTAAAACATTTCTCATTAAATACCTATTTTACATATATTTTATAAGAAAATTATCCAAAAAATTATCAAGTCCAAAAAAAAATAATGTAAGTGCAAGTTCAGTTTCACCTATTAGATATTGAAAAACACTATGACTTATAGATAGTTAACAAATGGTCAAACCAACTTATCCTCCAAAACACTAGTCATCCCACTTTTTAAGAATAGAAAAACATAGTCATCCCACTTTTTAAGAATGGAAAAACATCTTACATTAAAATACATTAAAATATCATGATTAAAAAGACTCACAAACATCTTTATAAAAACATTTTGATTCAAAGTTGCAAATATTTAAAATTAAATTTCTAATTACATCTTTATTTTTTTTACAATTAATCAATTTTAGTCAATTTTAACTATGCATTTATGTTTTCAATAAATTAATTAACTAACATATTTTTGAACAAATATATGTTATATTAAGATAATAAATGTTATATTAAAATAATGAAATATAAGATTTATCTTTTCTTTTGTTAATGATAGATCAAGATATGGTTAAGATTTCAAATTATATACATTAAAGAAGTAAATTAACTTCAATCAAGTATAGATTTCAATCAAGTATAGAATACATTTTAGTAAATATGATACATAAGGAAAATGAGTTCCTTATGATACATAAGGAAAGTGAGTTCCAATTTTGAAATCTGTTTTTTTTTTTAAATTTATTTATTATAATTGTACTTAAACTTTCACTAAATTAATGAGCATGCTTGTGAAGAAATCAATATGTTCCTATTTTTTTTTAAATTTATTTATTATAATTATACTTAAACTTTCAGTAAATTAATAAACATATTTATGAAGAAATTAATCTGTATTGTATTAAGATAATAAAATACTAGAATGACCTTGTGGATGATTCATTTGTACTTTCAAATCAATGTACAATAAATTGTCTTTTATACTTTCAAATCAAACATGTACAATAAATTGTCTTCTATATAATGAAGAGGTAAACTAACCATGAAGTATGTAAAGTGTTGTCCTAATATTCCAGTGATGCCTAACCCTCTTCAATAATGAAGCATTTTATATTATTTAACAATATATTCTTTTTTATTTTATGTTTTTTAGCCATGAAATGTGTAAAGTGATGTCTTAATATTTGAGTCATGCCTAACCCTTTTCAATAATGAAACATTTTATATTATTTAACAATATGTTCTTTTTTATTTTAGTTTTTTAGTGTTAGAATATCAAAATTCAAACTTCAAACGTTGATATTATTTCCATATGACTTGAGACGGAAGCTCGACCACCATTATTTTTTCTATGTGACTTTAGAGTTATCCACTTAAGTGTGGTTATTGTTTTTCAATTCACATTTTTTTTTCAATTCTCTTAATTCATATTATCAACATATAAATTAATCATTTAATATAGGATAATCAGTTAAGTTACAAATAGCTCATGTTTTATTTCCTGGGAAAAAATCATTTAATATAGAATAATTATTTAAGTTACAAATAACTCATATTATCAACATATAAATTAATCATTTAATATAGGATAATCATTTAAGTTATAAATAGCTCATGCTTTATTTCTTGGAAAAAAATCATTTAATATAGAATAATCATTTAAGTTACAAATAGCTCAAGCTTTATTTCCTGGAAAAAAATATTTCCTGAAAAAATAATTTTTCTCTTACATATATTTAATAAAATTAATTATATATTAAATTTCATATACTATAATAAAATAATGTTATTATTTTAAACATCTCAATTTTAATATTAAGTTATTATACACCTAAAAGAAACTTAAAAACATCAACCAATTACAATTAATAAATCTAAATCATTATATAAATTCATAACTTTACCAATATGTTAAAACTTTTCATACTAAACTTATGCCCCACCCTCACCCTCATTTAGTCACTCTGAGGGTGGGGGTGGGGCATAAGTTAGAGAAAATACATTTTCTCTAACTTATGCCCCACCCCCACCCTCATTTAGGGTGACTAAATGAGGGTGGGGGTGGCGCATAAGTTAGAGAAAATGTATTTTCTCTAACTTATGCCCCACCCCCAGTGACTAAATGAGGGTGGGGGTGGGGCATAATTTAGAGAAAATACATTAAATGAGGGTGGGGGTGGGGCATAAGTTAGAGAAAATGTATTTTCTGTAACTTATGCCCCACCCCCACCCTCATTTAATGTATTTTCTCTAACTTATGCCCCACCCCCACCCTCACCCTCATTTAGTCACTCTACATTTTCTCTAACTTATGCCCCACCCCCACCCTCATTTAATGTATTTTCTCTAACTTATGCCCCACCCCCACCCTCATTTAATCACTCTAAATGAGGGTGGGGGTGGGGCATAAGTTAGAGAAAATACATTAAATGAGGGTGGGGGTGGGGCATAAGTTACAATGGCTAAGCAATTATTGCTTCTAGCTTTAGTGATCCTTTTTGCAAGTTGAGACGTCTTCTGGTTAACTAAAATGAGTTTTTCCTTGATGAGTTGGCAGACTTCAACAATTCTTACTAGGTTAGAATTTGTACATACTGAAGCAAGATGCTTCAGGGTAAGATGTTTTTCTACTTTGTCAGTAGGAGGAGAACCAAAGAAAGATAAAGTAGCATCTGTAGCTTCAGATGCAGGGGAAACAGGTTCAGATTCTTCATGAAAAGCTGCTCTAGTATTTTTCACAGCTTCTTCTATGATCTCTAGCTTCTCAAGTACGGCTTTCAAGTCTTCTTTTATTCTTTCTTTATCTTGTTGGACTTGATCTACTTCACCATGCAAACTAGTCAAATGTGATCTAGTTCTAATGACATATTGGGCAACATCGTCTATATTTTGAGCCAAACAAACTGATTGATAATTTGAATAATTTTGTAATCTGATAATTTCTTGAGAAGGGGGTTCATCTGATTTCCTGTATCTTATAAAGTCAAGATCAACAACAAGGTCATTTTGGAATTTAGGCACATGATTTCCAGTACCTAAGCTTCTCTGGGGCAACTCACTTCTTCTTTCTCTATTACTTCTAGGAAGTGTAGATTCCATCATTTTTATTGTAGGGATTGCCAGAGACTGACATTCTGGATAGTCAACATGTTGACCTTCATGTTTCTTTTGCTGATACGTCTTAAAAGTATTATTGTCATGGGCAGGAATATTTACAGAAGGACTGCCTTGTTCTTGGACATAATACTTCTTCTTACAATAATAGCAGTCAGAATTAGCCTTTTGGTGATGTAAGAGGTGATCATCAAACTTAGATCTACCTGAGACAGGCTTATATACAGGATTCCATGGAGGAGATTGAATGATAGGAGGTCTGGGAGGAGGATCAGAATGTGAACTGCTTGCAAACAGATGAGAGAATTGTCTTTCAAGGGATGGAAGTTTCAGGCTTTGAGTTCTACCGAACCTAAGGACAGGTTTTCCTTGGGAATTCATATATACTTGCATTTCTTTAGGCACAGGCATAGGCTGAGACTCAGATAATGGTTCATATTCTGCAGACCATTCATCAATTTCTGTGAGTTTACAGAAACCGAGAGAGAGAGGAGAAACATTACCAGGGCCAACCACCACGCTTTTGGAAGTAGCATGTTTGAGGAGTTTAGGATTAAGCGGTGGCATGGTAGTGGTAACAAATTGGAGATAGATGGTCGAGTGAAGCTGTGCGATCTTCGATCCATCAGCCATATCAAAACCAACAAACTATACATAGGCTTGGAGAAGGTTGTTAATATATGGATCTCGAAGAGACACTTGATATCTTGGAAGGGCAGATGACCAAACAGGACCATTGTGAAGGGGATCTTGGAAGCCGGAGATAAGGGCATCTTGGAAGGAGTTATGTCTAGAATCAATAATGCATGTAAGAACACTGGTATCTAGACCAGGGCGAACCAGAGGATTGATTCCAAACTGTATTAAACCAATATGGATATATTCATATCCATTTTCAAGTCCCCAAACCATGTCCGTTTGTTGAATTAAAGGAATCTGGTATTTAGTCTGGCCAAGTGACAATGGAACATTGACAGAACAATAGCGAATGAGAGTAGTGGCTTTAAACTGAAACAAAGAGATTTTATAGATATCTGACGCGGGAATTTCTGGCATACGCCAGTTTGGGTCAGGCTCATATTCTTGGCACAGAAGACGAGAGTTATATAATGGTTTATTAGAAGAAGAACCAAGTAACTTACTGAGAAAAGAAGATGGCTTATATGTAGCAACTTTCGACATATCATGAGAAGATGTATTCTGTGAGGAAGCCATTAGTGCACTAAGTCCCTGATTTAGTCAGAGACAGACTAGAAGATTTAGATATTGATATAGAAGATTTTTCTCTTGCAGGATTGCAAGAGCAGATAGTAACTACCCTCCAAAAAGAGTGTATTAGGAGAAAAACAACCAAATCCCTGAAGAAACATCTAGGATTTGATGCCTCTGTATGTGAAGTTTTCAATGAAACTTCTAGTTTTGGTTGTTCTCATTCCTCTCCTAAGAAACCTCATAAGAAATGGTCAAAACAC
>ML778592.1:47396-58154 GCA_009831015.1 Picea engelmannii | reverse complement strand
TGGCCTTAGAGAGCGTATTCGGGGGCCAAGTAGCCGTGCGTCCCTGCTACCCTCGTAGTCAGATAAGATCCTCCGTCTTTACTCATAATCCTCGCCAGGCCGAAGTCGGACACACGGGCATTCATCTCGTCGTCCAGCAGAATGTTAGTGGGTTTGATATCTCTGCGATAAATAGCTGGCTGGACACCGCGGTGAAGATAAGCCAAGCCCTTCGCAGTACCCAGGATGATGTTCTTCCGCTGCTCCCAGCTCAAGGGCGCCCGGACGATGCGATCGTTAAAGCTGTCATTGGGCATGTAATCGTAAATCAGAAACCGCTGGTGCCCCCCATGTCGTCGCTGGCAACACAACGCCACGGTTGCACCTCTCCCAGAAGAGACAAACAATGACAAACGCCGAAATGGAAACAACGATAACCGCAGCTGCCGCACAAGTGGATACCAAAACGAGACGGCTGCGCTTTTTGGGGGTTTGGGGCGCGGATAAAGGCAACGCGTATGTACAGAAAGCGGTCTTCGCGCTCTTCGGCCCGAATTCGTTCACCACTCCGGCGGCATACAGGACCGCGAAGTAGAAGCAATTAAGACTGGTTTTCTCCGTGGCATTTTTATTCATCCCCACCAATCTGGTGATAACTTGCTGAGCGCCTCTGAGAGATCCCCTTTGGAGGACGAATCGATTGCAGTTGTGACTGTTTCGTTTGTATGCCGTCGCACAGACTGGGACTCGATACAAACATGGATGTGTCGTTCAGGCAGCGGGCGACCAGATTCTGGGGAAGATCAGCGGTATCTATGGAACAAAGCTGTTGTTGGAAGTCATTGAGGCAAGCGGTGGCTGAGGCATAGTCGCGAAACTCGAACATGGAGGAATCTTTGAGGTGTTGTGCTAGGCCTACGGCGAACAAGCTCCGCCATGATCTGTGACAACATTCTCCGCCATGATAATGTGTGACAACATTCTCCGCCATGATCTGATCCGGATTGGCTGCAAGAAGAGGCGTCCCATGGAAGTTGATGCACGTAGTCAAAATCCGTTGGACATGAGGTGGCGTATGCGTTAGCAGTTGGCGTATGTTTTTATATAAAATGTTACTCCGATCATATTTTATACCATCACGTGTATTTAAACACATTTATTAATTGGACCTTTGCTTTACATTTCACATTAAAAATATTTATAATGTGTTTTACATTATCTACACACAATCATTTGTTTACATTAAATGTATTTAAACACATTTATTTATTAATTGGACCTTTGTTTGTTTTACATTAAAAATATTTACTCTGTCAAACCCATGTAGAAATGGTTACAAATCCCATCGAAGCACCCAAGGGATTCAACATTTAAACAAAAAACACTCAATTGATTTCAAGCACATGGAAGGTCAAACTCTTGAGAAACTAACCACAAAAGTAACTACATGGGTATGTGTTGTCACAACCTAACAATCTCCATCTTGACAACAATTTCTTGATATATTTTCCAATGAATCAAACATCACATTCCTACAAGCTAAGAGAAGCCAAACACCACCACAACTTCTCTAACAATATTGGTTGCATGAACATTTCTGCTCAATTTTCTCTAGTATGGACCACTCCACCTCCACTGAATCAACATAACCACAAACTAAATTGTTGCAACCACTGCAGGTGATACTCATGCTTCTTAGATACTGAAGCACCCATTTCCATGCTCTTTACTTGGTTTTTCCACGTGTCCACTAACAATACCATGTGCATGTGAAATATTTGAACATACCCATCGCAAACATCAACATTCCTACTACATATGATACATCAGACATATAACCCTTTTCTTCTTCATTACTTAGGACATAAACCTGAAGAGAGCTTACAATGGAAAGTGAAAGAAATATTTATCGGTTTCACATTATTCATACCGAATTTCCTGAGTATCTTCTCCACATACTCTTATTGTGATAACCAAAGCTTTCCATCTTTCCTATCTCCGTGTATTTCCATGCCCAATATTTTTTTTATTCTTTATTCATAATGCTCATAATTTAACTCTTCTTTTATCATGACTGTGTATCAGTTCATTAGTCTACAGATCTCAAATTGTTTTGAATTCTAGTCTTAATCAATAGGTGCTCCCTTCAAGCTAAAATTCATGTGATCGCGAGCTTGAAACCATGAGCTTATCCATTCCAAGCATTGTTTTGTTAGTGCTTTATTTTTCCACCCCTATTCTTCTGCATGGGACCATATTCAACCTTCTGAGGGATTATTTACTTCTATCCCCTTCAGCTTCTTCATGTGACCAGTGTTGGAACCAGGTTCTCCGATACTTCGTCCTTCGGGACTTTCGGCCTTTGCAGATATTCCATCCTCCCAGAGTACATTTCGTCGAAGTGTGTATACTATATTCACTAGTAGATTGGGCAGTCAATATTTAATCTTTCGTTGGATAGACAATCCTAGCTTATCTAGAGGTTTCAAACAAATCTRCGATGAGAACTTAATGTGTAGTTGAGTGGACAGTTCTCGTTCACTTCGGGACTTCGACGTTTTGGGACTTCAGCCTTTGCAGTCTTCCAACTCTTTCGGAGCAAATTCCATCGAAGGGTGTATCAACACTCCCTGCATGATAAACTTCACATGTCCAAGCATTAGGACCATAGACTTAGGCACAAAGGAGCTCCCACTCTCCAGGTATTAAGCTATTCGGGACTCTGGAAATATGGGCTACTCGAACTCTAAAGTAGTTTAATCCCTCTAGAGTGTTTACCTATTGAATAGATCAGAGAGTACTAATGACCACTTACCCTCAGTCTTACCCTATCCTTCCACTATACTCGATCGAACGATCAAGAGATCTTCCGGTGGATCTTAGATCAATGGCTAACATTCATTCACAACTTCGGCCTTTGGTGGTTCAGGCATTTTTCTAGTAGGAGAAGTTAAACATACCTGGAGGCTATAATCCTAGAGTGATGTGGATTTCTAATGTCATTTTTGACGTGGCACTGGCTGAGTGGCTACCACATGTCTCCCTCCTGGATCATGGATTTTCACTTAGTATATTCGGTACTTCATAGCTTCAGGAGTTTTAGTTGTTTGGGACTTTTTGTAATCCCAGAGTTGTGAACGTCACGCTGAGTATTCCTTCCCTCGCACGATTGAACAGTCCAGGGGAATCTTTTTTATCCGAAGCTCATTCTTGATTGGAAAGCTAGCAGGATTTTGGTGATTCCAGGAATACAGGATATTATGGCTCCTTTATACATCCATTTATCACCGAAGAGTTGAGTAGATCTACACCCGTAGATATCCCCTTGTCTTGATCAGATGACCTTTGTTTACTTCGGTACTTCGTTCCTTTGGCCCCACTTTTCCTATCCTTCCACTTTTCTTGATCAATGGTTGACAGGATTTCCCTACTCTTCCTCTGATCCAACAGTTGACACGAGTTCGTTACTTTAGGGCTTCGGCCTTTGGGTATTCTTACATGATTCAGACTTATTTTTTCCGGAGTGGTTATCACTGGAGTTGACCATCTTCTTTCCTTTAGTGTGATATGATGGTTCAACATTTTGATTCTAGATCAATGGTCAACCCTTAATTCTAGATCAAATATTGATCTAACAGCTGGAAAACTATCTGAAGCTCCTTCCTCATCGACAGTTCGCTACTTGATCCAATGGTCCATATTGATGGTTGAGATTTAATTTCTCCCGGCCTCTGGCTCCACCTCAATCTGACAGTCTTGAATTGTCCTGAACTAAGAATGAAGGACTCATGTAACTCAATCTTTTACAAAAGGATTTATTCACTTGTATAAATTTGTCTCCTGTGTTACTTCAAATGCACCATCTCTTGTGATATTCAATTAATGTTATTCCTTCTGATATTTGTGGCAGTGAGCTCATTTATGCACTATCGTTATCCAATCATAAGGCTATCTCTTTTGATTTTTAAGCTTATATAGGATTCCTTTGCACCTCGAGCTAGGTCTTTCGCGCAACCTACTACGTTATCTCTCTTGAGCTTTATGATCTCAAAGACATATAATGACAATACCATATTGATATTTTTGACATCAATGCCAACACCATAATACCATGTCCAACATTGACCATATTGGCCTTTTTTGACATCAATGCAAACACCATAACACCATGTCCAACACTTTCCTCATTGAGACTCTCTTGTTGATCTGGGATTGATTGGAAAAATCTTCCCTTTATGCGATGGAAAATGAAGAAGAAATCATAGTAGCACCACCACTCTAGAAGCATAATGAAGATGTTTGCAATAGGTGCTCAAAGCCTTAGCTAAACTCTAGCAGCTCATTGAACTCCCTTAATTCCATTGAGGATGTCTATATTTATAGGAGGAATGGGATATGGAAAGTGGAAATGTTTCCCAAACCTTTTCCACACAATTTCCTTAGATAACCCAAGTGCTCCATCTTAACTGTTTTAATCCTCCTTAAATAGGAATTCCCATACTTGAATTCGCATGTGTTATCAGACATATCAATAAGTGCGAACACAAACAAATCTCCCTAGTTTCACCCCAAAACTAGAACAAAATAAGATACAATATAAAAATTTTCTTAAGTTTCAATTATCAAGCATACTAACTAACAAGAGATAAATGACATAACTTTTAAATGTCGTTTGTCCTCGCTAGTGTCATCCTTGCTCCATTCCAAGGCTTATGGGATGTTGAACCTATAAAAATACATAAGCCAATGAAGTGAAAGCAACAAAGATACTTGAAAAAACCTAAGTATGTGATCAAGGAGTCATACAATAAAATAAGAACAATTTTATGGAAAATAAATATATCACTGTATTAGAAATATGAAAAGGAGAATACAACTGATGCCTTGATGTTGTAGAGTCCCTTCCAACGGTTCCTTGTTTCCCACACACTTCTTCTCCACAGATTCAGAGACTCTATATCTGACATCTACTTATGATCTCAACTTCATAAAGTTAATCTCAAAGCCAACATAGACCCAAACACTCCATATGAACTAGCTATTATTGAAGCTAATCCAAACTCTTAGCTAGACTAATATCTCATTAGTTGAATCTTTGTAACTAAGATGAAGTTCCAAAAATTCTCTAACCATTCTCAAGATAGCTTTCCCCATGATAACTCCTCTCCTTTTATAAGATGAAAAGGATAGGGTGATGAGGCTAGGATGATCCCACTAGAACAGGGATGCAACTCAAATCCAAACCGATCGGAGGCCACCTCACCCTTGAATCTTATATTCTAGAAACGTCAGGAAGATGCTCTTTTTCTTCATAAACAAGATCGTCACACCCTTAGAATTGAGAAAATTGTGACAACGTCACAGGACACTGTGGTCCAGCCTGCAACGATCCTAAATCGTCACACCCTTAACACTGAGCAAGGTGCAACGATCCCTTTTTATAAGGTTTTTACAAGGGAAAAGATAATTTTCATCTTTCTGAGAAAAATTGTCTGCATTCTTCTTCATGGATTAAGGCCATTGATCCTTCTAAAGAAAAAGGATATGTGTACATCATTAATGGTCATAAGGGTGACGAAAATAATGCGTAACAACATGAAATACATGCACACTGATCTATTTGGTCAACTTTTTAGTTTGAGTTTTATACTACATTGATAAATATTCCTTTCTTCATGTTTTTTTGCTTCATTGTTGTGTTTTATGTTGTTTGGTGATAACCTTTATGTAACCCCCATGTACAAGAGGACAAAAATGGTGTGATACTAGATGTCACCTGCTATATGAGGTTAAGATAAAAACTATATAGTTGAACTACATCATGGATTTATTTTCTATAACTAAGAGAGAGAGAGAGTCAAATTTAGGGGGACCCTGGCTGAGAGAGAGAGAGAGGAAGCCACCTGCATGAGAACAATGTTAGGTGAAATCAATCTATAATTTCTTCAAATGAGGTGAGAATACCATGCTTGTGTAATTTTCAAGTCAATTACAATATGGAACATGATAGATATGAATCCATATCATAATATATATGGAAATGAATGTTGCTTCATGATCTAAAGATGAAAAGGCTTGTATCATTGAAATATTTGCAAGTTTTTAATTAAGTGTGCTTAGGAAAAAGGATCAATTTGCAAACACATAAATTAGGGAAACGTTCACATTCAAGATGTAGATAATAACCAACAAATAACAGTGAACAATAAACACATAACACAACAAATGATAAAGGAGTTCACCCCTCTCTTGGGCTACATCTCCTAGTCCATCTTCCAATGGATCTTTTATATTATTTGCTCAAAGTGATAAAATCAGTGCTTTACAGTGCTCAAAATGCCAAATATATGGCTTCAATGTCTCCAGAACATCCATAAACCCCTAGCTGGGATTTTTCAGCACCTGGTTTGGCCAAAATATGAAGAAGATAGGCTTCCTGGAGGTTTCCCCCTCAAGCTTGTTGTCTCCGGTTCACCAAATTGCACCTCTGTGTGTCTAACCTAGCTTCTGGGCATTTCCTGTGCCTAAACCCAGCACACACACGCATGCCCGCAAAATGCACCAAATTGTCACACCGTTAACAGAAATAGGCCCCACAAGCGTGGAGGTATTGGGCGCATGGGGGTCCATATGGCCACATCCCAACGCAATTTCGAGGCTTCATTACAAGGTGGCATGAGTTCTTGAAAAGTGGTGGCACGTGGAGGAGTTTCGTTGGTAAGGCCCGCGCGCAATAGTTAAGGGTCATATGTAAACGACGCACAAAACCGAGGGTTGGGGATAAGCCCCAACCCGGACCCGTGCCCAAATTGCAACTTAAACAAATTCAAATAAATATTTGCACATAGTATGGTTAAGAACTGAAGCGTGGGCTAGTGGTAGCCCACCCTTTGCCAAGTCGCTCCATGTGTGGAGGTCCAAGGTTCGAACCCCACAGACTCCATAATATTTTATCCAACATCACGGTGCCACATGGCACCACCCAATTTGTCCACCTAACATGCCACATGTCCAACTTGCCATTCCACTGTCCAATCACCATATTCCACATCAACAACTACCACATTAGTAATTGTACGAACTATACAGTCAGCAAATTTTTGCTTGTTTCACAAATTGAAAAGAACGTGATATCTCACTCATACAGTGTTTTTTTGAACCCGTTTAAGTTGTGTTGGGTTTGTGAGGACAAGGCCTACACCCCTGTTTGTTTTGAAGCGATTATGATCACTTTGAATTTTGAGCAAAATTTGATCCCCTCGATCACTCCTTCCCATTGGGAATCTTTTGGACCTCCAAAAGACTACTTTCAGTCTATCTAAAAATGAGGGTACAGTTCCCTCACCTTTCGAACCTCAATCCATTTGGCCTTGCTTGGATTTGTGTCTTTAAGACCAACTCAAAGATATTCCACATTTCTCCGTTTTGAAGTTCTCATCCTCCTATCAAGGATTGTCTCTTCATGCAGTTATGTAAGATATTCTGGCGATAAATCATCTGTAGAGGGAATCTAAACATGCTCTCCTTGATCATCAATCAAAGGAGGCTCATACAATTTCAAATTCTCAACATCGACAACTGCATACATTTTCATATAAGGAGGCAAATCCAAACGGAAGGCATTGTTACCAATCTTTTCAAGAACCTTGAAAGGTCCATATCGAATTGGTTTCATTATTTTACCTTCTCCTTTAATCCTCTCCTTTCTAATTTAAAGCCAAACTTCATCTCCAAATTGGAAACTTTGATCAACACAATGCTTGTCATGTCTTGTCTTGTACTTGCCTTGACTCTTTTCCAATTGTTCTTGTACCATTTGATGTATCAAAACATGCTTCAAATATCCAAAACATGCTTCAAATGGAGATGGTTGAGTTGAAGAGTGCTTAGCCTGATTGTAAGCATGTTGAATGTAGTGTAAATGATCATCCCAAAGTTTAGGATGCTTGTTTCAATAACCACGAAGAAGATGCACCACTATTCTATTAACCACTTCTGTTTGACCATTGGTTTGCGGATGAAAATCTGTGCTCTTTTTTAGTTTGGTGTCCATGAGTGCCCATAAACTTGACCAAAAGTTCCCAATTAATCGAGAATCTCGATCATAAATAATGGATTTAGGCAACCCAAAATGTACCCAAACATGTTGAAAGAACATTTTTGTCGTTTGCTCAGCTGTAACCTACTTCTTACAAGGCATCAAGATACACATTTTGCTAAAATGGTCAACCACAACATAAATATAATCATGATTTTTTTTAGACATAGGTAGACCTCCTACGAAGTCCATGGAAATGCTTTCCCAAGGACGAGAAGGAATCGGAAGTGGAGTATACAAACCCAACTTTCTATTGCTCGGCTTGCTTGTAGAACATAACGAACATCCTCTTACATATCTTGAAACACTTTCATTCATTTTAGGCCAATAACAATACCTTTGCAAATTAGCCACCATCTTGCCTACACCAAATTGACCAGCAATAAGAGAAGAATGAGCTTCTCTTATAATGTTGATTCTTTCACCCTGTGGAATACATAGCTTGCCAAGATGATATAAAATTTTATCATGCACATGGTAATCCAATTCCTCGACATGGTTATAATGACACAAAGTCACATATACTTCTTTGAAATCAGCATCTAAAGCATATTGTTCAACATAGCTTTCATGCATGATAGGATTATGCTTAAGAATAATTAAAGCACTAATAATAGGCCTAGAAAGCATATCAACAACTTTGTTATAAATGTCTTTCTTATACCTTATGACCAAGTGGAATTGTTGTAGAAAACCCATCCATTTGAAGTGTCTTGCTTTTTGTAGCTTTGTTTGTGATTGTAAGTATTGCAATGGTTGATGATCTGTGTGAATGATAGTTTCTTTTCCCAACAAATAATGTTTCAATTTTTTCACACTTTGCACCAATGCATACAACTCCTTATCATAAGTAGGTTAATTAATCACAACACCACTAAAATTTTCATAATGAAAACAAGCGGGCTTACCATGTTGTAACAAGACTACTCCCATTGCATAATTGCTTGCATCAGTTTGGATTTCAAAAGGTTGTCTCAAATTTGGAAGTGCAAGAACTGGGACTGAACTAATTTTTTCCTTCAAAGTATCAAAAGCCTTTTGTTGCTTGCCTCCCCATTAGAAAACCTGCTTGATGCTTGTCACTTCATGTAATGGAGCTGCAATTGAAGAAAAGTTAGCAGTAAATTTTCTCCAATATTGGGTTGCTCCCAAAAAACTTATTACCTCTGTCACATTGTTGGGCTTGGAGCACTCCAATATGACTTTGACCTTGGAGGGATCAATTTTCATTTCTCCTCCACCAACAATATGCCCCAAGTAAACAAGTGAGGTCTTTCTAAACTCACATTTAGACATCTTCAAAAACAACTTTTCTTTTTTCAAGACATCTAAGACTTTCTTTACATGCATAACATGTTCTTCACGAGATTTGATAAAAATCAAAATGTCATCCAAGTAGACAATAACACAATCATTAAGAAAAGGCCTTAAGACATCATTCATGACACTCATGAAAGTAGCACGAGAATTGTAAAGTCCAAATGGAATTACCATCCACTCAAACAAACCTTGCTTTGTTTTAAAAGTTGTCTTTCATGTGTCTCCTTCAACAATCCTAATCTGATGATATCCACTTCTGAAATCCAACTTAGTAAAATACTTAGAATCTTTCAATTGATCAAGCAAATCATCAATTCTAGGAAGAGGATAACGATTCTTTATCATAATCTTGTTCAAGGCCCTGAAATCTACACACATGTGCCATGTACCATCTTTCTTTGGAACTAAAACAATTGGAGATCCACATGGCGATGTGCTTGGCATGATGACCCCTTTGTCAAGAAACTCTTGGATTTGTTTTTTAATTTTAACATTCTCTATGACTGACATCCCGTACATACCAATATTTGGAAGAGGTAAATCTCGCTGCAAATGTATTTCATGTTGGATACCCCTTATTGGAGGCAATCCCTTTGGTTCCTGAAACATCTCATCATATTGGTTAACAACCTCATATAAATCAGATTTCAACTTTGCATCACAACCTTGGAAAACTTCTTTTTCAACATTTTCTTTGGGTTTAATCATCAAGAAGACAAAATTCTTACTAGCATTGAATAATCTCTTCATTTGTCCCACATTTACAAATGACAAATTCATCTTCTTTGTATGTTCTCTAACAATGTACTCAAATCCATTTTTAAACAAATGATACTTGTTCTCATGACGATGAAATATGTCTCTCCTATCATATAAGTATGGGCTTCCCAACACAATACGATAGATATCCAAAGGAATGACATTAAGCTCTACCTCATCTATAAAATTTGTTGTGATGGAAAATCTAAGTTTGCACCTTCTTGTCACCTACAATTTAGCATTGTTACATATCCAACCCAGAGGGTATGGTTTAGTATGTGTAATAGTTTCCCAATTTAATTTCTTGACAGTGTCTTCAACTATGAGGTTTGTTTGAGATCCAATTTCAAAAAGAGTATCTATCTTGGTATGCTTTGAAATAACCCTTATGTGAAAAAGCTCTATTCTTTATTTTTCTTGTTGAGTTTCATTGAAGATACTACTACTTGAAGAACTAGTCCTTACAAAAGAACCCTTACCTTGATAACCCATGGCTGCAATTTTTGTTTCATCACTTGAATCAGAACCTAAATCTTGTTGTATGGTTGTAGCAGTCTTTGGCTTCCCTTTGTTGTTGAACTTTTTGGGTCTTTTTTCAAGAT
>ML778591.1:1514176-1524414 GCA_009831015.1 Picea engelmannii | reverse complement strand
GACCTAATGGGTAAGTAAATCTCCCCCTATGCTTCACATGTCCTACATATTGTCATGAGTCTTGGTCACATCTCTGTGTAAGACATGAGTGACCTACTTGTGTAGTAAACTGCTCAAAAAGGAACTAGTCTCCCACTTTGGTGATCTTTTCCAATGTCTTCCACTTTGGTGGTCTTTTCCAATTGTAGAGACCCTTTGACTAAGGGAATAGTTATAACGAATACTTCATTTTGGATGATAAATTCTAATTTATTTTAACAATATTTAACTAACTCTAGAGATAATCCAAATGTGAAATCTTCAAACCTTTCAACCTGATATCTCTAATATACAACTAGTATTAGTCATCACATTACTATTTGTAGAAATTTATATTAGAAATACGAACAACCCTCATACAACATTTGCACCATAAGGAATAAGGAATATGTATGCTATCTTAGTGGATTGAACCATGTTCAAAGAATATGCACATGCTGTTGAGTTAATTTTGGGTAGTTATCCACTAAATGTAGAAATCCCTTAGTTTATAGTACACAATTAGGTCCCTTTATGTAACTTTAGGTGACCATAAAGTATTTCACAGTTATGTATTTAGTTCAACCATATCCACAACTATCCAACAATTTTTCGTTAAATCTCTCAAGTGATCCAACTATATAATATAACATTTGCACAGTTCATATGTTATATAATATAACATTATCCAATCTGTGATCAGATAAGAGTGCGCCATTTCTAGTAAAGCAAGATTTTTTATGTGCCTAGATTAAAGGCATAACAAGTTGTTGTGCACCACTTACTAAAGATTTCTTATGTTATTAGTGGGTGCGTGAGGTTATAAATAGTGGATCCAACCATAGGGTACTTTTAATATGCACATGCTATTGAGTTATTTTTGGGTAGTTATCCACTCAATGTATAAATCTCTTAGTTTATAGTACACAATTAGGTCCCTTTATGTAACTTTAGGTGACCATAAAGTATTTCACAGTTATGTATTTAGTTCAACCATATCCACAACTATCCAACAATTTTTCGCTAAATCCCTGACCCAACATTTGCATAGTTCATATGTTTTATAATATAACATTATACAATTTGTGACTAGACAAGAGTGCACCACTTAGTAAAGCAAGATTTCTTATGTGCCAAGATTAAAGGCATAACAAGTTGTTGTGCACCACTTACTAAAGATTTCTCATGTTATTAGTGGGTGTGTGAGGTTATGAATATTTATGTGGTCTTAGTGGATTGAACCATGTTCGAAGAATATGCACATGCTATTGAGTTATTTTTGCGTAGTTATGCACTCAATGTAGAAATACCTTAGCTTATAGTACACAATTAGGTCCCTTTATGTAACTTTAGGTGACCATATAAAATATTTCACAGTTATGTATTTAGTTCAACCATATCCACAACTATCCAATACTAAGATCTTTTGTTTTCTAGAGCCAAAATTCATACGATTTACAATTGTTTTCAAGGTAAAAATAGGTTTTTGACATGGAGGGATATGATGTTTGGTTTAATAATCAACAACAAATAAACTCAAAACTATATCAAGCAAAGGAGTTGTTGGGGATGAATATATGCACTATTAATTCCCACATTTAATTATCAACCGGGGCTCGTAAGCTTTGAGCTGCAGGCACAGGAAACGCAGGATCAAAGCCTAGTCTAGCCTAATCTAAAGTCGACAAAACAATCTTCAAACTTACACTGCAGGAAATTAACACTAAGGATTAATCACTGGAACATAGGAATAACTTAGTGCTATAAGGGCTTAGATCATAGTCTTTCATGCACTCGGTGATGTTCGTGTGATTAATCGTGAGTAGCTTACTTAAGTTTTATGTCCTTCAATGATTATTTTCTATAGTGGATCCACACTTAAATGCAATAAAAGAAACAACCAAATGGAAATGAATTCAAATGACAAGAAATAAACTAATGGAAAAACCAAATCACAATGAAAGCAAACTAATAGTGACCAAAAAGAAAAATTAATCTACAATTGGATCTACAAAATCAAAACAATGCAAAACCAAACTAGATTAAAAAGCCAATCAAGACAATAAATGGGATCAAGCTTTCAATTCAGAGATTGTTCCTCAAGTGAGTATACCAAATGTAAAGAAATAAGGATTGGAAGACAATGGAGAAGTGAATATAAATCTACACAAGGAAATAATGAAGTGGGATGAATTAACTCTGCAATCGGTCTTATCTAAAATCAAATCTGGTTGGACACAATGATTGTGAGAAGTTAAGTGTTTTATTGATGGTGAATGCATATGGAATGGAAGTGGACCATATTTATAATCAATCAATCATACAAATGGTTTCAATTATTGAGCAATGATATAATTTAAGAGACAATTGGTTAAGGTAAGAGAATAAATCTGTTTTATATTTTTTTTTATGAATAGAAAGAAACAATACACAATACTTAACACATATAAATGATTATCTGCTCTTAACTGTGTATAGTCTTTGCTAAATAATGATGAGAATGAGTGAATGAAGACAACTTAACCCAAGGAACAATTATCTCTGAGTTTAATTATATCAATCTAATGT
Source organism: Picea engelmannii (assembly GCA_009831015.1). Classification (NCBI taxonomy): domain Eukaryota; kingdom Viridiplantae; phylum Streptophyta; class Pinopsida; order Pinales; family Pinaceae; genus Picea; species Picea engelmannii. The sequence continues at coordinate 1,521,828 of ML778591.1, read as the reverse complement.
AAGAGAACATATTTAAATCATAAAATACAAATAACAATGGGAATGTAATTAAAACACATAGATCAAAAACACCATATTTACAACCTAATCTAGAAAGAAAAAGGAAAGAAGAGGGATGTTACCAGAATGAGGGGCCCTTCCCACATTGGTTAACCCCGCTTGAATACAATAATATCAAGTCAAATAGATGCACAATGGATCAACAACAATCAACTCTCCATTTTGATCAGAAACTTTGTTCTTACATGGCAATGAACTCCTTAAAGCTTTCTCACAAGAACAAACCTCTTACTTACAAAAACTTCATGAAACTAATGAATCTTTATCATAGCCTTATGAGGCTTATTTATACATGAAAAATCATTGATGAGTGGATGGGATCGAATCCCAATGCTCAGATTTCAAATTTACAATTTTAGATAAAATCCTAAAAAATCAGGGTTTTATTGCAATTTGGGCAGATTCGAGTTATGGATCCACCCATATCTTCGCAACGAATTTGAAATTTAGAAAACGGTTTCTGGTTTCTATAGCTAGATGATATTTCTAAAGCTATGTTTTTTGGTTTTGCAATATATGCTCCCATGTGCATGAAAATCGAGGCGCAATTTGGCAGTTTGAGTTTTGTTGCTAATTTTGGCAGAATCATTCCCCCTGAGCTGGAGGTCCACACATGCGATATGGATGAATTCTGACTCACACGTTCACATGAAAACATCATTTTGGACAAAACCCATGTACCCGATTTTCCTCTAGATGCTTTCCAAAATTTTGAATTATTTCTAGTACCAGATTAGCACAGTTGGTACTGGATTAGAACATTTAGTACCAGAATCTTGTAGGTAGGGGTTTAGTACCGGATGAACACAATCATGACTATGGGTATTGAACCAACATGATGGTAGTATCAAATAGATCTAGTACCGGAATAGGCACAATCTGGTACCAGATGAAGTTGGTATCGAAAGAGGCAGAGAGCTGATACCGGAAGAGGTAGAGAACTGGTATCGAATGAACACAAAGGTAGTACCAGATCAATATAGAGTATTGGATGACATGGAGTGTGGGTATTGAATGACTGTGAAGGTACCGGATGACTATGCAGGTACCAGTTGATTGTAGAACCTTCTAGTAACGGATGACTTGGATTACCAGATGACCTGCAATGAGGGTACTGAAACATGGATAGTGCATATACCGGAACTGGAACAATACAAAACATGTTTCTTGGAAATAGAAACATAGGATTATACCATCATTGAAAAAATTGTTGTATAATCATCCTTTTAATCACTAAAAATATGGAAAATTATGTATTAACCACATAGGATGAATAACAAGAGATAATGGAGGTTTATGGTGTAATTAGCGATATATTATTGACGAAATGCAGGGAGAAGGTGTAATGATGGGTGTATTTGTATGACGAAAAGTATGACAAAACTGGAGCTCAACAAGAGTTATGGAGTTTATAGTTAAGAAATCCCTTAGTGGAAATATGGATCATTTATGTAACAATTAGGTATAAATCCCTTAGTGGAAATCCCTTAATTTATAGTAAAATTAGGTCCCTTTATGTATCCCTTAGTGGAAATCCATTAGTTTATAGTAAAATTAGGTCCCTTTATGTAACTTTAGGTGACCATACAATATTTCACGGTTATGTATTTAGTTCAACTATATCCACAACTATCCAACAATTTGTCCTTAAATCTCTCAAGTGATCCAAATATATAATATAACATTTGCATAATTCATATGTTATATAATATAACATTATCACAAAAATTACATTTGCCCTACCTCATCTTAATTTATATTAGGAGTACGAACATCCCTCAATTCCATCCCATTTAACATGACAATAAAGGAATTATTATAAAAACTCAATGACATTTAAGCAATGCTAATGGGAAGTTTAAAGCAATGACATATAATCCATGTCCATGCAAGACCTTCACCTCATTGTGATTAAAACATGGGTGTGTGAGGTTATGAAGATTAAACTCTTTGTTTTGGGGATTCTAATGCATTACATTATATGCGATCTTTGTGGATCCAACCATAGGGAACTTTTAAGGAATAGTAAAGAAATGTTCTAAGACATTTTTTTAGTGGATCCAACCATAGGGAACTTTTAATCAATCCACTTACTTGTTGTTTTTCTGAAATGAATTCCCTTGGCGAACCCATTTTTTTGATTTCAATGACTCATTTGTGTGGGTTTTATTGATTATTATGAAAAGATTGTTGTTTTATCTTCCGTCCCTTATCCCTTTAGTCATCTATCTTTCCCTGAGCAGTCGGCCAGGAGCCGAATCGACGATCATCACTTCAGTGTTTAAAGACCTATAGATTCAAATGCCCTGCTTTTTTGTGCATGGATGATGAGTGAAGGATAAGAATTTGTCCTGCTGTCTATCCCTTACTTATCTTTTAGTTGATCGATTCATGGTTGAATGTTTAGTCTTTGCGTCTTCTTCTTTGATGTGTATTGTGAACGATAAACCTTTGAGTTGAATGACAATCCCTTGGCAAACTCAACTTCTGATTCCAATGACATCTATATGTGGGTTTTATTGATTATTATAAAAATATTGTGGTTTTATCTTCTGTCACTTATCCCTTTAGTCATCATTCCATGCATGAGAAGTCGGCCAGGAGCCGAATCAATGGTTGTCACTTCGGTGTTTAAATACCTATAGATTCAAATGCCCTTCTTTTCTGTGCATGGATGATGAGTGAAGGATAAGAATTTTTCATCCTGTCTATGGAACTCTTAGTTATCTTTGAGTTGATTGATTCATGGCTGAATGTCTAGTCTTTGTGCCTTCTAATGAGCGAGTACCTATGTGGCTTGATTGTTTAAAACTTTGATTTATCTCTGTGTTTTTAATTTCTTGAACTTGTGTACATATCTAGATTTTTATTGATAAACTTTGCATTGTGAATAGATATTGAGGAGTGATGTCGACATGAGATTCTCCAAACATTCCTCGCAAACACTCTAGGCATTCTCAAGAACGAAGAACAAGAACTCCTTCTTCGACTGAGACTCTGAGTGAGCAACAACAATCTCGTCAGAGGAGATATTCAAACGAGTCTATAAATAGATCAACTGCAGAACCTGCTCAAGCTAGTGATATGGATGCAACCTTCTTAGACAAGTTGCGCATCAATACTCCTACACCTGAGAAGTAGGGAATAGCTCTGGACAAGAGAATATTTCTGGTAAGTTTATTAAATTTTGTTTATTTTTGTTGAATTTTTTTGTATTTAAATTTATGTGAGGTTAAATCTTGAAGTTACTTTCAAATGTGTGTGTAGGCAATTAATTTAGAGCAAGGGCCAACAAGGAAAGTGGTTGTCATGAAGATTCAAATGTCGGTGTAGAGGGTGAAAGTGGATTTAGGAGGCCGTGTTATGAAGAAACATAAGATTAGACACCAACGTCCACCTATCCTTCAGATGTTGGCAATGAACTTCCCTGGGAAGAGAATATTGAAGCAATGATGCTTGAGCGATGCTCATGTGTTAAAAATAGGTTGGAAAATGATTTGGTGGTGTTGTGTAACATCCCTCTCTGGCGCACTGATAAAACTTATTCTTTGAGGACACTTGCTCGCAAGTGATCTGGACTTTTATGATGTTAAAACATTTATCCTTGATTATGATGCGTTATGATAGATGACATGATGTTTTACTACTTGACGTAGATAGGTGCTTTGACTCAGTTTTATTGAGTGTGCAGGGTTTTGGACCTTGACGATGCAGAGGCATCGGTGGAACCCCCTTGGACTCCGGATTGAGTCAGGGACTGTGTTATTTGGGTTGATTTATTTACTGTGATATTTCATTGATTTGATGATATGATGTTGACATGTTCTGACACGATTGTTGATGATGCAGGCTGACGATAGCTTGTCGACCAGACTCACATATGGAGTAAAGGGACCACACACGATTTCCAGAGAGGTTGATGGAGAGGTGTCGACAATAGCCCTGCCACAGCCTACAAGCACTCCCTCCATGGCTCGAACTATAGGTTAACGATTACCTAGTTCGAGAGGATCCATGATGCTGTGAGGGCAGACTGCGACAGTCGCTCACGATGATTCTAAAGGGCACGCAATAAGGCGGGGGCCTTATTCCTTAGAGCCCTTAGTCTCCCACAAGTTCACCTAGTGGAGTGTTGACTCCAGGGGTTATATATGTCTACCAATCAGTCAAGTTAGCGAGTGGCACCCTTGGAGCACGTGGTGCATCCTAAAGGGCACGTCGCGCGAAAGAAACACAAGTTGGAGAGTGGCACCCTTGGAGCACTTGGTGCATCCTGAAGGGCACGTCGCGCGAAAGAAACACAAGTTGGCGAGTGGCACCCTTGGAGCACGTGGTGCATCTTGAAGGGCACGTCGCGCAAAAGAAACATAAGTTGGTGAGTGGCACCCTTGGAGCACGTGGTGCGTCTTGAAGGGCACGTCACGTTGATGTTGATGAAGGAACAAACCTAGATGGCCCTAAGACATTTAACAAATTAAGAAATCCTTAAACAACTTCCCTAACCAAGTGTCACCCAGTTCAGAATCTAAGTCCTAAGTCTAAAACTTTCTAGGGTAAAAATTTAGTCTAACTTTAAGAAAAAGACCCTAAAATAAAAATAAAAATTTAAACAAAAACCCACTTAATGTAACATCCCGCACTGGCGCACTGAGAAAACTTATTCTTTGAGGACACTTGCTCGCAAGTGATCTGGGCTTTTATGATGTTAAACCATTTATACTTGATTATGATGCGATTGATAGACGACATGATGTTTTACTATTTGATGTAGACAGGTGCTATTGACTCAGTTGTATTGAGTGTGCAGGGTTTTGGACCTTGAGGATGCAGAGGCATTGGTGGAAACCCTTGGACTCCAAATTGAGTCAGGGAGTGTGCTATTTGGGTTGATTTATTTACTGTGATATTTCATTGATTTGATGATTTGATGTTGACATGTTCTGACACGATTGTCGATGATGCAGGCTGATGATAGCTTGCCGACCAGACTCACATATGGAGTAAAGGGGCCACACACGATTCCCAAAGAGGTTGAGGGAGAGGGGTGGACAGTAGCCCTGCCACCACCTACTAGCACTCTCGCCGTGGTTCGAACTGTAGGTTAACGATTACCTAGTTCGAGAGGATCCACGATGCCGTGAGGGCAGACTGCGATAGTCGCTCACAATGATTCTAAGGGGTGCGCAATAAGGCAGGGGCCTTATTCCTTAGAGCCCTTAGTCTCCCACAAGTTCACCTAGCGGAGTGTTGACTCCAGGGGTTATATATGTCTACCAATCAATCCAGTTATTGAGAGGCACCCTTGGAGCACGTGGTGCATCCTGAAGGGCAAGTCGCACAAAAGAAACACAAGAAGCGAGTGGCACCCTTGGAGCACGTGGTGCATCCTGAAGGGCACATCGTGCAAAGGAAATGAACGAGGTGAGTGGCACCCTTGGATCACGTGGTGTGTCCTGAAGGGCACATCGCATTGATGTGGATGAAGGAAACAAACCTAAATATCCCTAAGACAATAACGCCTTAAGAAATCCTTAAACAACTCCCCTAACCTAGTGTTATGCAAGACGGACGAGTGATTGCTTACATTTCGAGGAAGCTAAGAAGGCATGAGGAGAACTACACGATGCACGATTTGGAGTTATTAGCCATCATATATGCCTTGAAGGTTTGGAGACACTACCTTGTTGGACAAAAATTTGAATTAAGATTGATCATTGTGGACTACAACACATTTTTACGCAAAGTGACTTGAACGCACGACAACGGCGTTGGTCGGAATTGCTTAGCGAGTACGACTTCAAGATTACTTACATAAAGGGAACAATGAACCGAGTGGATGATGCTTTGAGTCAGAGACCACGCATCTTTTGGGTGTTGCCTCTTCAGATGAATCTACGTGAGAAGATTCTCACTTTACAGCGTGATGATCACTGGTACAAAGAAGTCGAGGATTTTATCGGACAAAACACAATGATGGTACCCCGATATGAGGGATTTTATTTTGATAGCGATGGGTTATTGAGGTTTATAGGTCGGATTTACGTACCGCCAAACGACGAGTTGAGGATGTTGATCCTGAGCGAGGCTCATAGAGCAGTTTACAAGGCGCACCCAGGAGTCACGAAGATGAGGGCAGACCTTAAACTCTTATTGTTCTGGAAGGTAATGAAGGCTGACATAGTCAACTTTGTGGCTAGATGTCTAGAGTGTCAGCAGGTGAAGGCTGAGCATAGACACTCGGCAGGTTTACTTCAACCACACGCCATTCTGGAATAAAAATGGGAAGTTATTTCGATGGATTTTATTGTTGGATTGCCACTGACGGCAAGGAGACACAACTCGATTTTTGTAGTAGTAGACACTCTGACGAAGAGTGCTCACTTTATTCCATTGCATACGACGTATCAGGCACCTGACATAGTGAGAATTTTCATCAGTGAGATTGTGAGGCTGCATGGCGTGCCTAAGAAGATTATATCTGATCGAGGATCGGTGTTTACTGGACGATTTTGGACGAGTTTCCAAGAGGCCTTGGGAACCCAACTCAATTTTAGTATGGCATATCACCCAGAGACTAACGGGTAGACCGAACGAACGAACCAAATCTTGGAAGACATGTTGCGCATGTACGTGATGGACCAACAAAAGCGTTGGGAGGAATTATTGCCTCTAGTAGAGTTCACTTACAACAACAGTTACCAGAGCACCATTAAGATGGCGCCTTTTGAGTTCCTTTATGGGCGACCATGTCGGACGCCCTTGAGTTGGGATCGGCTTGAGGATAGGGTCCTGGTGGGACCAGAAGCGATCCAAGAAATGGAAGAGCAAATGCAAACCATAAGACAAAGGATTAAAGAAGTGCAGGATCGACAGAAGAGTTATGTCGATGCGCACCAAGTCGACCATAGTTACGAGGTCGGCGATCGAGTCTTCTTGCGGGTTAAACCACATAAGAGCTCGATCAAGTTTGGAAAGGGAGCTAAACTCTCTCCTAGATTCGTGGGACCTTTCGAGATTGTGGAGAGAAAGGGGCCCATGGACTATCGACTAGCCTTGCCTGATTCTTTGAGGCGTATGCACGATGTTTTTCATGTATCTGTTTTGAGACATTATATTAGTGATCCTACAAACGTGATTGACTTGATTTCCTTGCAGGTATCGGACGAGGGAGTGCTCATGGCTGAGCCGGTCCGCATCTTAGATCATCGCGTTCGACAGTTACGATGTCGAACAGTAGATCAGGTCAAGGTCCAGTGGGACAGTTATAGTCCGCACTCGGCGACCTGGGAGGACGCATATGTTATGCGCCAGCAGTTTCCATTTTTGTTTGATAGATAGACTTATGATACTGTGGTACTTATGATACCGTGGTACTTTTATTTCGGCATTTATACTGAGAAAATTTGGGACGAAGTTTAGACCAAGAGGGGGTGTATGTAACATCCCGCTCTGGCGCACTGAGAAAACTTATTCTTTGAGGACACTTGCTCGCAAGTGATCTGGGCTTTTATGATGTTAAACCATTTATACTTGATTATGATGCGATTGATAGACGACATGATGTTTTACTATTTGATGTAGACAGGTGCTAT
>ML778591.1:1485621-1509296 GCA_009831015.1 Picea engelmannii | reverse complement strand
ATTTGATTTTTCATAATTGATGGAAAAAAGTGGCAAAGTTAACTTGTTATGAACTAATGTTTTGTATATTCTTTTTTTTACAATGCATTAAATTAAGTATCAAAAGGAACACGGGTGAAATCATGGAATGGAGATTGAGCTTCTGAAACCCTAGCTCGCAGCCTATGCGAGCCACAGCTCGACTGCTATAGACCCTTCTCAGACTACGATTTTTTCCTGGCTTCACTGTAAGTCCCTCCCGGCGCTGAATCACAATCATGGGCACGGAGGAGGGGGGGAAACCCCCCTCATACAGCAATGTGGCCGCCAATGACAAATCTGGAACCAGAGCTAGACGCCCCGCGTTTGAGCTGCCGCCGCAAATCGGAGAACAACTACTCGCCAAAGAACAAGGTCTGCAACAAGAAATGGAGACGGAAGCTAGCACTTCCAATCCCAAACCACCACGCAGCTGGGCACCTGGGAAATGCATCCCTCAGATGGAAAAAGAACCACGATACCACATAAGCTCAGCCAGAGTAGGAGAGCACACACAGTTTATGCAAGAACATGCCCTCATTGGCAAATTTCTGGGATTCTGGCCCTCAGAGCGAGATCTGCAAAAATGGATCAAGCATTGGTGGAACCTCAAAGGCGATTACGAAGTCCAGCTCAGCTCAAAGGGTTTCTTTACCATCATACTCTATAATCTAGAAGACAAGGACCGCATCTTTGAAAATGGCCCGTACTTCTTCAACTCAGCAGGCCTTTTCCTAAGGTACTGGACAGAGCGCTTCAGCCCAGACAAAGAGGACTTCACAATGGCACCCATATGGATACGCCTCTACTCCCTACCGCAAGAGTTCTGGCTGGAGGAGATCCTCATGGGAATAGGTAATACCATTGGTCAATATGTAAAAGCCTCTGAAGCCACAAAGCAGAGGAAATACACCTCATATGCTCGCATTTGTGTTTATATGAATATAGCCAAAGCCCTACCAGGATCTGTAATATTGGAATACCAGGATGAGGACTGGGCTCAAACCCTAGATTACGAGCACATCCCATTCAGGTGCCGAAAATGCCACGAACACGACCATCTGTTTAGGGACTGCCCACTGAACCAGCCAATATCCAAGCCCAGCCCGAATATCCAGAAAGATGGATTCACCGTGATTCAAGCAAGGAAGAAAAACCCCACTCACAGACCGACCGTCGATCCCAAACCTCAGATCCAAACCAAGAACTCCTACGACATTCTCAGCCAGCTACCGGCAGAAGATGAAATCCAGGATCCCCACATTGGAACACAGACAGGTAAAGCTCTGAGCACCAACATCCCATCACAGGATCCACTCAAAGAACCCTTTACAGAATATGCAGGGGATGCAGACGGCAATATACACATGCAAATGGATGCTCAGGACCTAGTCGGTTTAGATCTGGAGAAACTGGAGGAAGCCCTCGACCAAAGGGACCTGCAGGGTCTCCCGAAAGAACAATTGCGAAAGGTTCACAAGATATTCCTCGACTCAACGGTGGGCTCCACAGCGTGCCTAGGCATCGTCTCTGAATCGAGTTCCAGCTCCAAAAAGAACCCCAGAGAAGGCAGAAGACGAGGTAGGAAGACAGTCCATCAGCTGATCAAAGAAGCAGGGAACCTAATGATCAACTCAGGGCAGATACAGAAGCTTTCGGAGGGATACCTCCACCTACACCCCTCCTCTTAATGATGAATATCCTCTCCTGGAACATTCGAGGGCTCAACGGATGATCCAAGCAAAGGATCCTCAGAGACTGCATCAAAGAGGAAACCCCAGATATTCTAATGTTACAGGAGACCAAATGCGTTGGCTCGGAGGTGGAGAACATCATTCAGAGAATATGGAAAGGCTTCCAGTCTTTCTATACGGATTCTTTGGGAGCAGCGGGAGGCCTAGCAATTCTATGGGACCCCAATCATATGACTCTCAGTGGACCTTTCTCCACGACAGGCACCCTGTTAGCACACTTTGCAATAATAGGATCAAGTCAGGAGGGGACCATCACCAACGTCTATGGTCCACAAGGACAACAAGACAAGCAAAATTTTTTGGAAAAGCTGACCCAAGTCAAAGCTCTGGTGAACACGCCCAGCTGGATCCTAGGAGGTGACTTTAATATGATAATGTCACTGGAGGAAAAATCGGGAGGCAGCAAGCGACTTGAGCAATACAGTGGTAAGTTCAAATCCCTCCCTGATCAGCTAAATTTAGTGGACATAGAGAACAGCAATGGCACTTTCACCTGGTCTAATCGCCGATTGGGTAGCCAACACATAGCCTGTAGACTTGATCGCTTCCTTGTAACAGAACATTTGCTTGAAAGGGACCTCTGCATAGAGAGCCTGATTCTTCCCAGAACAGGATCGGACCACTGGCCGATAGCCCTTCAAATTTCCATAGAAGCCACTCCAAAATTTAACCTTTAGATTTGAAAAATTTTGGCTAACACATCCCGACTTCCACCAATTAGCACAACTCTGGTGGAACCAATCTGCGATAGATGAGGGCACCAAAATGTACAAATTCCAGCAAAGACTCAAAAATTTCAAGCAAAGGCTCAAACACTGGAATAAAAACACCTTCGGCAATATCCAACAAGCCATCAGAGATGTCGAGCTTAGGCTAGCCGATATACAGCAGACCTTTATATCAGGAACTCGTACCGCTGAACTCATGCAGGAAGAAAAGCAATTATAGGAGCAACTGGAGCAACGAAGGAGACAAGAGGAGATACTTTGGAGACAGAAATCGAGAGTGCAATGGCTAAAGGAAGGGGAAAAGAACACAAAATTCTTCCACAGAACCATGATACATCGAAGACACATCAAAAGAATTACATACTTGGAGGATGAGCAAGGCCAAATAATCAGGGACCATGAGCGCATCGAGGATGAACTCCACAGCTACTACCAAACCCTCCTCATGGAAAACGACAAGGATAGAACTGCAGTAATTTCCCGAGTCACCAGCCACATTCCAAAGCTTGTTATGCCAGAACAGAATGTTTCCCTAGTCCGACCAATTTCCAAGCAAGAAGTGGACAAAGCAGTAAAAGACATGCCCCCAAGTAAAGCCCCAGGTCCCGATGGCTTCACCATAGATTTCTTCCACTACTGCTGGGACATTATAGGCCAAGACGTTTGGGAGGTAGTAGAGGAATCCAAATCTTCAGGACAAGTGCTCCAAGCCTTTAACGCCACCTTTCTTACCCTCATCCCAAAGGAGGAAAGAGTAACGAATCCTAAACAGTTCAGACCCATTGCTCTTTGCAACGTCATCTACAAGATAATTACCAAGGTCATTGCGAATCGACTCAAGCCAATCCTGCCTTTCATCATCTCCAAGGAACAAGTTGGATACGTTGAAGGCAGGCAGATCATGGATAGCGTCATACTGGCGAACGAAGTGGTCAACTCCCTCAAGACAACAAAAACTCCTGGTATGTTAATTAAACTCGATCTCTCTAAGGCTTTTGATAGAGCTAATTGGCAATACCTCCGTGCTATTCTTATATCTTTTGGCTTTGACCATGATTGGGTTCACTGGATCTTGAACCTCACCTCTTCGGCATTCTTCTCTATTCTTGTCAATGGAGTCCCCTCTCGGCCTTTCCTGGCATCCCGAGGCATCAGACAAGGTGATCCACTATCACCTTTCCTCTTTGTTCTAATGGCGGAAGGCCTTGGCCGATCTATCAAGTCAGCAGTACTGGATGGTACCCTCCTTGGCCTACCCCTGCACAACATCAGACCTGCCCCCTCACACATTCAATTCGTTGACGATACTCTTCTTATGAATTCCCCTACTGCACAAGAAGCCCAGAAGCTAAATACCATCCTCTTAGACTTTACTGAAGCCTCGGGCATGATGCTGAATTTAGAAAAATCCAAGATTTTCTTTTTCATTACCCCCACGGCAGTCCAAGTGCATATTTCTAAAATCCTAGGAATCCCCAGGAGCTCCCTTCCGTCCAATTACTTGGGTATTCCCCTCACTGGAGCGCCCACTAAAACCATTTCCTAGAACAGCCTCCTTCTCTCCTTCTCCAACAGACTCTCCAACTGGACCTTCAGGCCTCTAAACCTTGTAGCCAGACTCATTTTGTTAAAATCCGTCGTTCAGACACTTCCCACCTACCTCTTCACTGCGCTTGCAGCCCCCAAACATGTCATCAAAGCAATCAGAAACATCCAGCGGAATTTCCTCTGGCAAGGAGTGCAAGCCAAGAAAAAATGGGCCCTGGTCGACTGGGACAAGGTCTGCTCACCGAAAGGTAGAGGAGGCCTAGGACTACGGGACCCTGAGAAGCTTAATCAAATAATGGGAGCCAAGATATGGTGGAGATGGCTGAAAACACCAGATGCCCTATGGGCCCAAATCTGGAAGAGTAAATATGCCCCTACAATGCCGTCAGATCAGCTCATCAGACACAACACCAAAATTCAGGGCTCGAACATTTGGAACACTGCTTGGCAAAATAGGGACATAATACAGAATCACGCATTTTGGGAAATACGCAATGGGAACAGTGCCAGATTCTGGCAAGATTCTTGGCAACAGCTTAAGCCCTTACAGGACGCAGAAGAACTCAACCCCCTCCACCTGGCCCTAAACCAGCTCCCCACACTGAAGGTGCGTGACCTCTGGAAATCTGTGGACGCAGAACATCGCTGGTGACAATGGAAAACCTCCAACCATGAGCTAGGCATTCCCCCTGATTTAAATCTAAAAGCCTGGCAGCGAGAGGCTGGACGCCGAAAAATTCCATGGAGAGAAGGCTGTGACATTCTGCGCTGGGGACACGCAGCCTCAAGAAACTTCTCGGTCAAAGAAGCCTATGACATCCACTGCATACGCAACAATCAACCAGCGGATCACATTTGGAGCAAAATATGGCACAAAGAATTATGGCCCAAGGTATCTAATTTCCTCTGGTTAATCATCCACAACAGAATCTTAACATGGGACAACCTCAGGAAACGTGGATTCACTGGACCATCCATGTGCACTCTTTTCCAATCCCATGAGGAAACGAAAGAGCACCTCTTTAACGGATGCAGCTATAGCCAAGTAATTTGGGATCAGGCAGCACAAATTATGCGACGCTCCAACCAAAATCGTGGCAGCATCAGAGACACTCTAGAAAATTGGGATTCTATCACTTACAGCAACCCCATCCTGAATCAAATATGGCTCTTACTCCCTGGCTTCATCCTTTGGCAGATATGGAAGGAGCGGAACAAACGCATCTTTCACTCCAAGCACTCCCCAGCAGACGCAACTTGGAAATCAGTTGCCAATCTCATCAGAGAAACAATTCAGAGCAAGAACTGGCAATCTCAGGACAGCGAGTGCAATCGGGAGGAGACTCACATCCTTCAAAGCTGGACTCTTAGCCTTGGAGACTCGTGCACATTTCAATCTCCCAAAATCTTCTTTTCCAGCCCCTCTCTCTGGGCCCCCCCTCCATCTGGATTTATAAAAATCAATTTCGATGGAGCCTCAAAAGGCAACCCTGGTCCGGCAGGCTATGGGGCAGTTATCAGGAACTCTATGGGAGAAATATTAGCCTTAAATGCGGGATACCTGGGGGAAACAACCAACAATGTAGATGAACTCAACGACCTACTGCAGGGACTCCAGCAGGCTATTGCTCTCAACTGCCACAACATCATCCTGGAAGGGGACTCCCAAATAGTCATCCACCTCATCACAAAAATCCTGCATGGGGGCAACCCTCACAAAATTTCCCCCAGTTGGCGTCTGGCAGGACTGTTAGAAGATTTCCATTCTTTACTCAGACATAACTTCAGTATCATCCCCTCACACACCAAAAGGAAGGCCAACTCTGTAGCCGATCTCCTAGCTAATGAAGGAATATGCAGGGAAAGGGAGCACATAACCTGGGAAGTCAGAAGCACAGAGCCCTCAGAACTCTACAACAGCTGCAAACTTTTGGCCAGCAAAGATTTCCCAACCCCGGATGGGGTGACACGCGGCGTAGAAGGCGAAGGGAGGTGGCAGCGGGAGGTGACGAGGGGAGGCGGGGGGCCTTTAATACCAGTCCTACCCACACACTCTGCAATTCAATATGAGCGTCAGCCCAGATCACCTCCGTAACATGATGCAATCCAGCATGAGCGCTCTCGGTCCGGCCAGCCAGAGCATTAAGCTCATGGCTTTAATGGCGTTCATTGTGATTTATTCACCCATCACCCTTCCCGGATGCTCCATTGTCACCGAGCAGTTTACTGTGCAGCGAGGTTACCATCCGACTGCGGGCGATTTGCTTCCAGCTCCTGGCGACTTGGCTCTCACTTTTGTCTCTGGCATACAGAGACTGAGGGGACGACCACGTAGGGGAGCACGCTGGTATGCAGCGGCCTCTAGGCGGAAGCGACACCGAGATTTCCAAACAGCAATCACCTTAGCGAGACGGCGACGCCAGCGTGCAATTCGAGCAGTAGTTTCACCTCCGGGGACGATTGTGGTAGAAGATCCAAGCATTCAATTCCCAGAGGATTTTTCTGAATCGCAACTGGTTACCTTCCCAGATGACTAGAATCCCCTCACCCGCTCCTTCCGTCTTGGAACCACTCCCTATGGTCGGACCTCCAACCCTCGCACAAGCGCTCCCTCGGACCCTGGCACTGGAACCTGCATCTTAGAGGAGGAAAACTGGAAGGAAGCCATTGCAGCCAAGGACACTGGTATAGCCACGGAGGTAGGATGTCTGGACAGTGATGACAAGTAGGAGCAGCCGCCCTCGCCACCTCTTCTCCTCCCGGAGCAATTGCAACTCATATTTGAGGTGAGGAGTCTCGTCGAGGACCAAATATTCAGAGCGGTGTCCGCAAGCCAACGTCTCGACATGCTCTACGCGGCTTATTCCCCCGACATGCCCAAGCGCCTGTGTCCCACTTGCGCACAGCCATTCGCAATTCCAGTTCGAGCCCCAGCAGCGAAGGACGACAGGGCAAAGGACGACAAGGCGAGCACAGGTTAACAGGTCTCAGAGCTGAATGTTTTTATTTTTGTTTGAAGCTGTATCTTCTCAGGACGATAGTCCTCTAGGAGTCATTTTGGTTAGCATTAGTTACTACAATATCAAAATGCTTTTAGCTCTAAACATTCCCCCTGGTTTCCTACGGGCAGGGTGGCTCTATGCTATTTTTCTTTTTTGGACAAGTTACAGTAAGCATGCCAGGTGTCCTGGTTTCCTTCACAGGCGGGACACCTGGCGCCTATGTGGCATGTATTCTCCCTTTTGGCTAAAGCTATAATATGAAAGGTCCCACTTTTTATTTAAAAAAAAAAAAAAAAATTAAGTATCAAAATTTTAAATACTTTTTTGCCATGTATTTATTTAAATGTTTAATTTTATGTTTACTGTGTATTGTCGAACATATGAAATATAAGATTCTATTGTCAAAAAGTGACAAAGTTAACTAGTAATGAACTAATATTTTGTATATTCTTTTTTTTACAAAGTATTTTAAATTAAGCATCAAACTCTTAAATACTTTTCTGCTATGCATTAATTTAAATGTTTGATTTTATTTTCACTGTGTATTGTAAAAAATATGATTCTATTGTCAAAAGGTGGAAAAGTTAACTAGTAGTGAAATAATGTTTTCTGTATGTATTGTCAAAAGTATGATTCTATTGTGAAAAGGTGGAAAAGTTAAATAGTAATGAAACAATGTTTTCTGTATTCTTTTTTTTACAATGCATTTTAAATTAAGCATCATACTCTTAAATACTTTTCTGATATGTATTAATTTAAATGTTTTATTTTATATTCACTGTGTACTGTCAAAAAATGATTCTATTGTCAAAAAGTGGCAAAGTTAACTAGTAATGAAATGTTCAAAATGATGTGACAAAGTGGCCAAAAGTGACAAAATTAACGATAAAATAAAATGCTCAAAATGATGTGACAGTAAAATAAAACCTTAAAATGGAAGAGATGATCAACTATTCTTTAATTTTATCATGTAGTCATTAAAAAAATGTTAAATCTATAAGAGATATTCACCTAAAAGTTCATATACCCTAACCTAATGCAATATTATTAAAATAAAATAGAAAAAATAACTATTGGAAAAAGTAAGGGTCAATGGAAATAATGGAAATAGTGTTTAACAATTTTTGATTCTTTATATCACTATACCACTATATTACTACTTCAAGTCAATATAGTTGGAATAAAATTCACCAAATAGTTTGAGTGTTATACCTCTCCAACATTAATAATTGGTTTTACTACATGACATTAAATTTGTGTATAAACTTTTATTTTACTCTACATGAAATTAAATTTCTGTATAAATTAATATGGTAAATATAAATTCATGTGTTTTTATAAAGTAATATTGTAAATATAAAATTCATATTTTATCTTTTGAAGTCATGGTCAAAACTAAAGAAGAAAGTTATATATCTCCATACACCTTAGCAATCAAATAGTTAAGGGTGAATCTCTTATCCTAGAAACAAAAGAATCTCCTACACAAATATCATGACCTTAAAAACAAATTATTATCATATAAAATAATAACAATCAAATGGTTAAGGGAGAATCTCTTATCCTATAAACAACTACACAAATATCATGACCTTAAAAATAAATTGTTATCATATAAAATAATAACAATCAAATGCTTAATGGAGAATCTCTTATCCTATAAACAACATAATCCCCTACACAAATATCATGACCTTAAAAATAAATTATTATCATATAAAATAATTGTGACACTTAAAATATTTATAAAGCATTACATCTATATTAGAAATTTTGTTAAATTAAATATAAATTAACATTGTGAATAATTATATATAATAATTGTGAATCATAAAATGTTTATATCAAAAAACAATTCAATTAAAAAAAATACTTTAAATTGATTTTTTTTAATTAGATATAAAGGTTAAATTTGATATTGAATCCTTCATATATATTAGAAGAGGTTACATTAATGGTTCTATCAATGTAATTAGGTATCATAAAGATGTCATGGTAATGCACATACTTGATAAAGGGTAATGTGCATACCTCAAAAGGGTAATGTCATCATTCTATCAATGTAATTGGGTATCATAAAGATGTCATGGTAATGCACATACCTCAAAAAAGAATGACACCCAATCCATTTGAATAATCAATGGAATAGAATGAGCCATGGGGAAGAGTCGCTCAATGGATGCAACTCCATTCCTAGCATGTGAGGTTATATGGCCGCTTGTATTACCATCAGAGGACCCACGACATTGTATTGTTTAGCATGTAGCAAGGAGGCTCCAAAGTAAATCGAACCCATCAAAAATGTGAAAAGTTGGACATGAAGTCTTACGACTTCATGTGAGAAGGACCCCTTTGTAATTAACATGACTTAATCACCCTACATATAATAGTATATTCTTTCTCAACATGTGTGCCCCTTTATGAACATGGGGAAAATCAAAGAGTATGGCTGGAAATTATCGGTTTGAAGGGGACGGCTCCATAATACATATATGGGAATGGGTTCAAACATTCTAAAGCAAGTAAACCACATCGGATGAACTTCATTAAAATATATTTTACTTGTCTTAACATGTGATCCATTTCCAATCACAAGATGGAATGAGAATTTGATATCATAAAGGTGCCCTAATACTATGCTTTCTTTAAAAAAGATTAGTCTCATCCAAATTTTAGAAGGGTACATGCCTAGAAGGATATATGATGATGGGTCTATTAGTCGGATCAGGTACTTAAAGATGTCTCATAAATATTCATAGTAGTGAGCATGCCTAAGTTAGGATTAGTTTCATCCCTTGCGCCTAAGGATACCTCACTTCTTGACTTGAAAAAAGAACTTGTATTATATAAAATGCATGTCCCTAAAAGATTAAGTTCTCCTCTATCCTATATTAAAGTTGGGGTGCACCCCAAGAGGTTCTTGGTTCTTTTAGTCTTCTACAAATTTAGGTTATAACATACTTGGGCATTAATTTCCAAGTGATTCCCTCATTCATATCTTAATTAGAGTGGAATTGCCCAAGAACATACTTTTGGGTATTAATGGGGGTGTCATAATTTGTAAGTACTTCTCTTACTCTTATTCAAATAGGGTGCACCACAAGTGGTTCCCTTGTTATTATATTAATTCTTGTTTAAATCCCAAGAACATAATTTTGGCACTAACTAAGATGGAAATTCATTAAGTTGTTGTCTCACAGACTATATATGTAAATTAAGGTGTGACCCAAGCATGTCCTTTACTTATATACTAATTAGGGTGAAATTCCCCAATGACATACTTTTGGTTATCGATGGGGGTATAAGTTACCAAATGGTTCTTTCACTTCCATACAAATTAGTAGTTCCCTAAATCCTATACTAATTAGGTTGTAAGTATTAACAATATACTTTTAGGTACTAATTGGGGTGCAGTTCCCAAATGATTTTTTTATACATAGTACCCTTTTTATAAATATCATAATTGGAAATATGTTTGAAGATAGTCAAAACAAGTCATCAAAATATGGAATATACTTTCAATGAAAATTAAAAATTTTGGAATGTACACATGTGCCAAGTTTGTTTAAAAACACCGTAATGGTATTCCATCTTCAATTATTCGTTCATGATAGACTTTGGACATTTTCCATTTTCTAACCTTTTTTTTTTTTTATTGAACTTCTATTAACTTTATGTGCACTGCACATACCAAATGACTATATTGACAACTTGTGACATCTGATTGGTAGTCTTGAAAGTGAACATGAGTATTGATTTGATGGGTTTCTTGAAAAAAATATATTTTCAGTACAATGTATCCTCTTTCATATATAAAACCGTTATCATCAAAAGCTTCTAATAGCCTCATCTTTTGTTTCATGCATTGCATCAAATAATATTTGATGTTTTCAGTGTTGTCTATAGGTGCAACCATGGAAAAAAAATCTCTTGCAAATAATTGGATATATTGGACAACAAATAATTCGTGTTAGATTATCACACAAGTACATCTACAAGTTATTTGAAAAAAATTAAACATAAAATTTTTACCTTCTCTAACAAGATCAAAAAGTCTATCGCCATCAACTGACACTGTAGTTTCATTTGATTCCATCTCCTCTAAGCTTGCAAGTGGAATTTTCTCTTTTACATTAAGTTCAGTATGTCTTCAATCTTTAACATATCCTACATTTTCGTTCTCGCAAATATCTATGGATTATGTGTCCTCTATGCAAATTGAACAAAAACAAGAGTCATTTCTTCTATCAAATGCAAATCCATTTTGAAAACGTTTTGTTTTAACTGAATGTATTTTTCTTATCCCAAGTATTGTACTAGCGTCATATGGGATTGATCTATTTACATATTCGATTCCAACATACCAAAAAAATCTGCACAAGACAAGAACTTGTTAGCTTGAAATCTCTCAATAAAATTATTGAAGATTTTAAGGTAGATAAAATCTATCACGTAGATGTTATCTACCTTAAAATCAATCCTTTTGGAAATAACATTTGAAGAATGTGGAGTCGTGCTGCTCAGATATTCATATCTCTTCCAATTGACTCTTATATTAGAAAATGATTGATCATTCATATCAATATGATACTTTGAATGAAACAAACTTAGGTTTCCACAATGATCACATTTCTTTCCACCAACACTTTTTTTTTTGTAAAATAAATCATCATCTTCCCTTTCACATAGAATTTCAGATATAAAAACACGGAATGTGGAAGGAGGACGTGAACCTGGCCATAAAGTTTTACCAAAATCCAAAAAAGTGTCGTAATACAACTCAAATTCCACATGATAACGACAACAACAAGTATCACGGACAGTGATGGATCTAACAAACCATGGTTTTGTTGCACAAATGTATTGATGGAAATTTTAACTTCTTTGTGCTCTTCTTTGAACTTATTGAACAACTCTATTTGTGTCATTGGAAATATATGTTTTGGATGTTCTTCATATTGTTTTCGTGCTATTCTTCATCACAACACATCCCTTGTATGTGGTGAAACATGAGATTCTTCCAACCAACAATTACGAGCCGAATCTTTAACATTTTCTGCAAGTCTATCTTTGTAGGGTTGTCTAGAAATCATTGTCCAACAAGCCAATTCATCATTTACATCTATTTTCAATCGAAATTTTATATGTTTGTGCAATTTTTTTCTTAATGTTCCCATCATTTTTTCCATGTGTTATGTCAAACGATCTTTTATATTGCTCCCTGAAATAATTGTTGTTTGTAACGTTCTACGTGCAACACTAACATCTTCTTTTTGAGATTTTCCAAAATCTTTTAATACACTAGTTATATTGTTAAAGGCATTATGTTTCACCTTTGTATCCTTTGTCGACTTTTGAATACCCAATAATGATGTAGCTTCTTTTAACTTTCTTGACTTCATTAGACAAGGTAAAATTTGAGCTTGTACTATTACTAATTCATCTTTGAAAAAAGTATTATACATATTCTTAGTTTGATATCTTATATAATGCTTAGCTTTTTTTTTCCCAAATTTGTCAATATCAACATTTTCTAATATTTCATCATCAATGTTGATAGATTCTCCTGCATATTTCAATTTAAAGTTTATATTAAAAAACATAACCTGAACACAAATTCACTAAATTATATATACTTGAGTATTCATCTTGTATTAATCTAAATTTTTGTACATACCTATAGGTGATTCTTCTTCTACTTCAATTTCAGTGTCAACGTCTTCTGCTTCAATTTTGGTTTCAACGTCTTCTTCGACATTATGAGACAAATCTATTTATGTTTTTTGAAAAACATCAAATTGTAATTACAATCAATTATATTATTTACAATATTTTAAATTTGAATTCTATACTTTGAATTCTGTACTTTCTGAATACAGTCCCAATGTGTGTCGTGTGCTCGATCATCATATGTGCATGCATACCTGGTTGAACTTCTTCTTGTCGAAAATCTCTATTGAAATTATCATCGTTTCTTTCTTCAATATTTGCATGTTTTTGTTTCTTTCTCCGATAAAACTCTTTCCTTTGTTCGATTTGGTGAGTATCATCTCGAGTGTGATCATATTTTCTCTTACGCAGACTTTTGTTTCCCATGCCTTTTATAGTTATCTGTAAAAGATATGTTCAACAAAGACTTCCACTTGAAAAAATGCTCAGCATTTATCTTTCAACATATAAATTGTTATTCCAATAAAAACTTGAACAAACATCAATTACCTTATTCAACAAAAACCAAAAAGATGATTTGAAACTTTGTTTAAGTGCTCTAGAAAACCATTATGTATCGATATCGATCCTTCGATTAAGCTTATGGATCAAAGGGAAGAAATAAAGAAAGAAAAGAATACAGCTGCAATCAGTAATAGAAATGCTTTGAAATCCCTATCCTTGAGCTTATATCTGTCTGTCCATGCAATGAATTTTGTTAAATGTGTTTGATCGAAAGCCTATTTATACAATTTGGTGCAAAATGAAACGATACGACTTGTCATTTATTTTTTTCTGACCGACGAAATTTGTTCAACATCCTTTCGGCCGAAAGAAGGTTTTTTCAGCTGAAAACCTTGGAAACCGTTTAGTTTTGACGATTTCCATTAGATTTTAGTCTTTTGGCCGAAATATTAGTTTTTCGGCTGAAAGATTATTTCGGCCAAAAATAGGAATTAGGATAGAAAACAAAAACCAGAGAATTGCCCCAAGCTTACCTGAACTTCAGAGGTTGCGGACTCCTATAAATACTAAGAATTTGGTTTCAATAATGACACCAGCATTTCCAAAATTGAATCTACTTTCAATTCTTATAATTTGTTTTCATTTTCTTTATTTTTATCTAATTTTATTTAATTAAAAAAAACACTACAGAATATTTTCAGTAGACATTATGATTTGGTGAAATGAAATATCGGTATCTCTAAAAATATACAGTGAAAAATTTGGAAAAAAATATATTTATAATCCTTAAACTTTTATTTTCAAAAGGGTATATTTAGATTTTAGTTTTAAGTAAAAATTAAGATAGATATAAGGTGTAGAAAAACATGTGCTTAAAATATGCAACGTTTTCAGCATGGTCAACTTCAAAAAATTCTAGAAATTATAATATTCATCTGTTAGATTCAAAATTAGAGTCATAATAAAATAGAGTCTTTGTAGATTGTTGCAGTATATTTTGTTTCTTAAAAACATAAGTTTAATAATAGATACATTATTGTAGAAAAAATTAACTCATTATCATTCCTTTCATGTTTAAGGAACATACTATTAAACAATTGTCAAATTGACATATCAAATCGTGATAAAAAAAAATTGAAAAATAGTCATTGGAAAGCTAAGAAAATTCTTCACAAGTTTTGTTTTTACTATAAAGTGAAACTCTAAATAAAAAAAATACTTTTGTATGCCGGAAGTTGAAGAACTTGTGAAAATACAGTTTTTTTTCTCATAAAACAAGCAAAAGTGTAACCCATCTTCATGATTTCACCCCCCTCAAAATATACAATTATCCGATTTTGGAGATGACTATGACTAATACCCAAAATTGCAAGCAAAGTTGTTTTTTAATGGAAGTCTAGACCTTGTTCTCACTACTGCTTTGCCCGAATTCAATTATGTCAATTCATGTGGCATTTGTGTTATATATACTCTTAATCCATCCATTGGAACTAGGTTCATATGTGAGTGGATGAGAAATCTAATCTCATGAAAAAAACCAACTAACCTTCGGAGCACTTGACACAACATTTTCGCATTTTTTTTCATCAACATCATCATGGCTAGTTTGTTAACAAAGTGTCATCAGACACATAATTTTATTGATAAGGAAAAAGATATTACAATCTTAAGTGAGAACTCATAATCTACTCCTTAACCTCACTTGAAAAAGGAGCTAGTTTATATAGCTCAACTCTAAACTAAAAAATAGGAGAACAACCAATGA
Organism: Picea engelmannii; assembly: GCA_009831015.1. Taxonomy (NCBI): domain Eukaryota; kingdom Viridiplantae; phylum Streptophyta; class Pinopsida; order Pinales; family Pinaceae; genus Picea; species Picea engelmannii. Next base: position 1,494,307 of record ML778591.1, on the reverse strand, counting down.
CATAATCACATGAGTACGATAGGTGTCCTTTACATAGAAGCTAGGTGTCCTTATCCTAACTAACTAGAATAAACCAATTTTTTTAAGACATTTAATCTAGAAAATACTTAAACTATAGAAATTTAGGATTATGAGGCTAACAATCCCTCCTTTAATCCGAAAGTTCAATTTTACAAATACCAAGTTCATCTCTAAACTTAGTGAACTTTATTCTACCAAGAGGTTTGGTAAAATGTCTGAAGTTTGATCTTCAGACAGACATAACTGAGGCTTGATGATGAACGATCCGATGAAGTGGTACTTGGTGTCGACATGTTTAGTCTTTGAATTAAATAATGGATTCTTGGCCATCTTGATTGGTGACTGACTGTCAATCAATAAGGTAGATGGTGATTTCTGAGTTTCACCGAGATCCTGTAAAATTTTGTGTAGCCATACAATTTCACATGTTGCTTCCCAAGTTGATATGTACTCTGCCTCTGTTGAAGAATTGGCAATTGTTGTCTACTTTTTACAATTCCAAGATACTGTTGTTGAACCCATATTCATTAAATAACCTGAAGTGGATGTTCTATCATCAATGTCACCTGAAAAATCAACATCTTAATATCCAACAAGTGTACAATTTTTGTTCCTTTTGTAGAGAAAACCAAATTATTTTGTACCTTGAATGTATCTTAGTACCCTTTTTGATGAATTCTAGTGAATTTCCCTTGGTTCATGCATAAACCTTGAAAGTATAATGACTAAATATGACAAATCTAGTCAAGTGTTTTTCAAATGAATGAGACTTCCAACCAATTTCCTATACTTTATATTGTTTACCAATTCCCCCCTTCAAATTTTGAAAGTTTCAATTTTTGCTCCATGGGGGTAAGAGAAGGTTTACAATCTTCCATGCCAAAAAATTTTAACAATTCAGTGGCATACTTAGATTGACTAAGGAATATTTGGTTAGGATGTTGAGATACTTCAACTCCAAGATAATAATGAAGTGTCCCTAAATCAGTCATTTTGAACCCTGCTTTAAGTTCTTTCTTAACTTGTTTGATGAGTGCTTCATTATTTCTTGTTGTGATTAAGTCATCAACATAGAGTACAAGTATCACCATGTTCTTATCTTGCATTCGAAAATACATTGTATCATATTATTCTCTTCGCGTAAAACCCACCTTTCATAGGTACTCATCCATTTTTTCATACCAAGATCGAGGAACTTGTTTCAAACCATATAAATCCTTCACAAGTTTGAAAACATTATGTTCGTGTCCTTTAGCTTCAAAACCTTGTGGTTGAGTCATGAAAATATCTTCCTTTAGATCACCATTCAGGAAGGCACTTTTGACATCCATTTGATGTAATTTCCAACCATTATGTGCAGCCAAATTCATAACCATTCTGATAGTATTCCATTTAGCCGTGGGTGCAAAAGTTTCTTCATAATCAATTCCTTCCTGTTGAGAAAAACCTTTAGCAACAATTCTTTCTCTATACTTGTCAATTTTACCATTGGGATTGTACTTAAATCGATAAACCCATTTACAACCGAGGAGATTAACATCATGTGGACAATCAACTAAGTTCCAAGTCCCATTTGCAAGTATTGAATCATATTCATTAATCAATACTTCCTGCCTTTCTTTATGTCCAGCTGGTTCAACAAAATAAGTAGGTTCAGTGGAAGCATGAGAAAAATTAGCTTCTGCTCTTGAAGATGCCCTAGATCATGTTTTGTTCATTTCATCTGAATGAACATCTTTGAGAAGTTTTTCGGTCTACTTTGGATTCTCATGTTGAGGCAATTGAGGATCTGAATCACCATTATTGTTGAAAACAGGATTTTCAAAAAATGAAGCTCTTCTTTCATTTGAAATATCTGAGGTTGGAGAAGATTCTTTTGAAGATTGAGAATCAGAAGAGTCTTTTTTCATTTCATTATCAGATGAATCAGAAGAACTATTTGATAAAGAGATGTCTTCTGGAGAAACAAAGTCTTTTTCAAACCAAAATGTTTGTTTTGACTTGTTCAACTTACCTTTACCCTTAGTTTTTTTCTTCTCTAAATGACTAAGGAGATGATTAATCTCGTCTAAAGTGTTACTTTTAGTTTCATAAAAAATCACATTTCTACTGACAATGAATTTTCCATCTGAAAGAAATCTATACCCTTTCTTTTCATCAGAGTATCCAATGATGGTACACTTCATACTTTGGTTTTCTAATTTAGTCCTCTTTTCCTTAGGAACCAGAGCATAACATGTTGAGCCAAAAACCCTAAGATGATTTGCCTTGGGTTTAAAACCACACCAAGTTTCATAAGGTGTTTTTCCATTTAAATCTTATGTAGGTGATCGATTTATGAGATGAACTATAGTATGGATTGCTTCAGCCCAATATTTTGTGCTCAACCCTTTAAACTGCATCATAGATTGTAACATCCCGCTCTGGCGCACTGAGAACACTTATTATTTGAGGACACTTGCTTGCAAGTGATCTGGACCCTTTTTATGTTAGAACTTTTATATTTGATTATGATGTGATTGACAGATGACATGATGTGTTACTATTTGATGTAGATAGGTGCTATTGACTCAGTTTTGTTGAGTGTGCAGGGTTTTTGACCTTGAGGATGCAGAGGCATTGGTAGAACCCCCTTGGACTCTGGACTGAGTCAGGGAGTGTGCTTTTGGGTTGATATGTTTATTATGATGTTTCATTTGATTTGATGATTTGATGTCGACATTTCTGACATGATTATTGGTGATGCAGGCTGACGATAGCTTTCCGAATTGACTCACATATGGAGTAAAGGGGCCACACACGATTGTAGAGAGGTTGAGGGAGAGGGGTGGACAGCAGCCCTGCCACCGCCTGCTAGCACTCCCGCCGTGGCTCGAACTGTAGGTTAACAATTACCTAGTTCGAGAGGACCCACGATGTCGTGAGGACCGACTGCGACAGTCGCTCACGATGATTCTAAGGGGCGTGCAATAAGGCGGGGGCCTTATTCCTTAAGGCCCTTAGTCTCCTACTAGTTCACCTGGCGGAGTATTGACTCCAGGGGTTATAGAGGTCTACCAATCAGTTCAGTTGGTGAGTGGCACCCTTGGAGCATGTGGTGCATCCTGAAGGGCACGTCGCACAAAAGAAAATCAGTTGGCGAGTGGCACCCTTGGAGCACGTGGTACATCCTGAAGGGCACGTCGCCAAAAGAAATTCCAGAGGAGAGTGGCACCCTTGGCGCACGTGGTGCGACCTGAAGGGCACGTCGCGATAAAGGTGGTTGATGGAGTCAGCCTAATTAGCCCTAAGTCTTCATCACCTGAATAAAACCTTAAGCATTACCCTTAACCAATCATCGCCTAGCTCAGAATCTAAACCCTAAGCCTAAGACCTTCTAGAAACAGGGGGGAAATTTTAGTATGGCCTTAACAAATGAAAATTCAAAAAAGGGAATGAAAACAAAAACTCAGACCATCACCCTCTCTTTATCCTTGTCTACTTAATTAAACTATCATCCATCGCCTAGATCTTCCAGTATCCATCTCCCTTTTACTTGTCTAGTTAACATTAATATATCTCCAGCCCTCCCCGTAAATCCTCTTTATTCATTTTTGTAAAACATTTACTTTTCACCTATGCTGGTGTGCCATTGCCTTAATCTCTCATTAATCTTAAAAATACAGATATATTCATGGTAAATTCAATGATGAATGCATGTTTATTAATAGAAAAATGAAATATATATATATGTGTATTTATATTATAAACAAATTATAAACCAATAAATTTAAACATGTGGAAAAAAAAAAGAGGGGAAATAAAAAAAAAATGAGCGCACATACCCTTAAATTTTTGAAAAGAAAAATAAAAATTGAATTATATAAACGAAATAAACTAAAAAGAAAGAAATAAGAAAGTCAAGAGAAAAAGAGGGGAAAACCTAAGTAAAAAGAGAATTAGGGTTTGAGGGGATAAAGGGATGGGAGAGGGGAAAAGAAAGGGGCTTTTTGGCTGAGATTGGATTGCTATGCTGAGAGAAGAGAGACTGACTGATTTTCTGGTAGGAGTTGGGAAGCCTCAGCATATTTGAGTGGTAGCTCAGACTTGGAGGCGAGCTGAGGAGCTAGTGACTCTCTGGTTGTGTGTGGCCCCTTTGCGGCTCGGGGGGCTGAGGGGGAAGAAGAGTACCCCTAGCGTTTGGCTGAGAGGTACCGGTGAGCTCATTGAGGTCGACAAGCAGGAGCAGGAGCGACAGGAGCAAGGAATCGTCGCGGCAAGCAAATAAGGCAAAGGTATGTTCCTAAACTGAGTAGGGTAGAATGCATAGTGATTACTGCTAAGTTTGTGATGGTATGGATGTGATTGACCTTTCCCGTCCTCAAACTTAGAAGATTCTCGTTCTTCAATCAGTTCAGTTTAGGGTTGCCGGTAATAGTTGGGGTTATGGGCGTTCCGTTTTGTATTGGGCGTTGTTTTTCAAGTGGATTTCGATTTTTATTTCAGTGGGCGGTTGTTTGCAGTGGGGTTTCATTTTTAGTTGTGTTGGGCATTTTATATTTGTGTAGGGATCATTCTTCTCATTTCTGGGTGTGTATACAGGGTGTTGGGCATTTTATATTTGTATATGGTTTATTCGTTTCATTTCTGGGCGTGTATACAGTGTGTTGGGCATTTCATAATTGTGTAGGGATTATTCGTTTCATTGTTGCGCGTGTATACTGTGTGTTGGGCATTTTATAATGGTGTAGGGATTATTCTTTTCATTTATGGGCGTGTATACAGGATGTTGGGCATTTTACACTTGTATAGGGTTTATTCGTTTGTTGTTGGGCGTGTATACAGTGTGCTGGGCATTTTATATGTGTATTGGGATCATTCTTTTATTGATGGGCTTGTATACGTTGTATTGGGCAATTTATATTTATATTGGGCATTATTGTTGTTGTTGGGCGTCCCCATAGTGGCCGTGTTGAATCTAGGGCTGGGCGTCCCCTTTCGCGGACGGGATTGTGGTATTAGATTGTCCCTTAGTCTAGTTAAATCGTAGTGTTATATTTCGTCGCTGATATTTAAATTCCTTGCCCTCCTTTGGTTACTGCCGAATAACCATACTGCCAGATTCTGAGACCATTCCTGTTGCATTCCTTCATTTCGCCAGGGTAAATGAGTTATTGTAAAGTTAGAATAATATATGGCTTTCTCAAATAGGCTACTGTTAGTTTCCACCGAAATGCATAAGGCGGATGTGATTCTACCTATTCTCCCCTTTTTTTAAATACGTTGTTATTGTTTTAATTATTGTCAATTTAAGTGTAGTTAATAGTTATAATGTCCTTGAATATGGTTCATTCATTTTACTCATGGATTAAATACGCGGCCTTTAAGCTGGGTATCAACCCGAGATCTATGGAGTGGGCAAACAGTTGAAAATATTCTCATTACCTTGTCTGCCTTTCGTATGCTTTGTCTCGTTCCAGCAGCTCTTGTCCCATAATGTGCCTCATATCGGCCTGTACTTCGGTGCCTGAAAATAAAATTAAATGTTCATGCATGAGTCAACACAAAGACATTTGAAGGACACGAGAAGATAACTAAAATCTGTAACTGGAGTCTTTCTCTATTTTAGAAATTGGCAAACTACATCTATTTTAATGTTCATCAGGGTAACAGAAATTGTCAACTACATTCATTTTAATGCTCATCAGCCTGAAATTATCATGATTGATTCATCCTGTTGATTATTCAAGGAAGACCATGTTTTCTTTTTAATATGGAATTGTTATCGTATAAATTGCAGCAATAATATTGGTTTAATTTGCCAGGGAAATGTTGATGTTGATTTGCTATATTAATATTGGTTTAATTGCCTTGGTACTCGTGTAATTGCAATAGTAGGATCGTTTAAATGGCCAGGGTCATTAGTTTTTACTGCCCAAAATTCGCTGCCAGCTAGTCATTTCCTTGTTTTGATAAATTGTTGTTCATTGCGCCCTAGGTCATTAATTTTTACTGCCATTTACGGTCAGACTGCCATAAGCCTCGCCATGATAAATCGCTGCCATTTAGCATTTGACCCAGGGTCATAAATTTTTCTGCCAAAGTTTACTGCCAGATAGTCACCACTATTTAGGTCTTGGGACATTTTAGTGTTTTAATTATGCTGGAAATTGCTGTTGTAATATTAACATCCTTAAATTTAATCATTTCCATAATATTAATTTCCTTTAATTTAATCCTTTCCTTTGTTGTGTAAAAAAAATGTAATATTTGGTTAATCATTTCCATTAGTGTTAATATTCTTTAATTTAGGCAATTCTATTCGCTGTGGTAATATTAATATCCTTTATGTTAATCATTTCCATTAATATTAATATCCTTAATTTAATTCTTTCCATTTGTTGTTGCAAAAATTCATATTTGTTTAATTTCCTTGTTATGACTTGTTTAAATTGTCATAAGGATAAGGTAGTTCACTTTGCAAGGTCAATAAACTTCTACGGCCAATTCACTGCCAGATTGTATTTACCTAGTTGTTATAAATTTTATTTGGGTCATTTCAATTTTACTGCCAGTTTAGTAGGCGAAGGAAGAAGAAAATATGTTAGGCTAGTATGAAAGAAATACCCATCATAATACCCTATGATTCCAGGTTATGACTGTTAGACTAACGCTTGTATTATTGTATGAAATATTTCATTGTTTTATAAGGATTGTTTAGGCACTGAACAGTTACTTCAGTGCTAAGGTGAATGCTGATATTTAGTGTAATTGTTTTAAATTAATGGAAATGTAATGAGCATTTGAATGGTGTTATTAGATCAGGGAATGATTGAGGTGATTCTAGGCTAAAGTTAATGCTATGTTAATGCTATTGTTTAAAGTAACGAGAATGTGATGAATATTCAATGGTTATGTTAACAATGTATAGAATTCCTGGTGCAATAAGTTTATGGAACTTAAGGTCTACGCTAATGTTGTATTGGATACTTATGCTAACAGTTATATGGATTAAGGATTATGCTATTAGTCATCGTGAACCCATGTTAAGGAATCAAGGTTCTTGGAACTAATGTCAAGCAATTGGTGTGGAATGGTTATGTTATGCTAAGATTAGGTAGTTCTGTTTTGTTTTATGCGATAACTTATACTTGTCATGATGTTGTTAATTAAGTTGGAAGATAATTTAGGGTATGCTCCTTAATTCTAACGTTGATGTTATTCCAAGGTTGCAAGCTCATTGTAATGATAGGTAATTGACACCGGCGGTAAATTAATGTTGTCGTATTAGGCACGGAGAATTTCCATGAACTACATTGTTGATAAAGGGGTAAATGTAGTACCTTATTGCATTTTAAAAATGAGAATCTAAGATGGTCTTGACGATTGATAGGTAATGGTATCTCGTCGAACTTAGAATTTAAATGGAGCCTCGGGTCTGTAACTAATTTTAGTGAGTCTTAGATAAATGCCCTGTCGTCTTAATGATTGGATGCTTATTTAATTATTGTTGTGCATGGATGTATGATTTTCTTGGTGGGGTCAGTAACCCTTGTCCCGTGAAGTCAGATTTAGTGCCTGGTCATAATAACGGTTGTTGTGGTCTGAGTCCTTGTCTCGTGTTTTCCTTAGTAGACGAGGGTTCTCTATTGTCTATTGATGCACTAAGTTGTAATAATTGTAGGTTGGACTACTTGTGTCGGGCGGGAATTAGTCACCTTCAGTAGCCCTAGCATTTATGTCTGTACGCTTCCCTGCGTCAAGAATCCAGTGCCGTATCAAGAGTCCCGGGCTGTTTAAAGGCACAGTTCCACTCTTACGACACACTCTGAGCTGTATCAGTAGTCTCGGGTTGTTTAAAGGCACAGTTCCACTACTGCGACTCTACTGTTGGATTCTTCGTCCTGTGACAGTACTGTACCTAACCCCTGGTGTCTATTTCTGCTTACTGCTGCTAGTTGCACGCCTTGTGTCTAGGGGCATTATTTTCTTGTTGTCACTATGATATGTCGTGTCGTTTTGATTATGTTCGTCTTATTTGCATCCTGTTGGTTCGAGTGGTGATGTAGGATCAAGGGGGTTGTTTCTTCTGCACGCGCGCACACACCCTCACAAACAAAAAAAAAAAATTGCACCTATTTCGGAGTTGTTGTCGTAACCAGGTGGGTTGTTACATATGGTATTAGAGCCGGTTTGACCCGCGACTTGGGGTTCGCTACGGCTTTCTTTGACATGAGTTGGTTTTATTATACTATTGCTGATTGAGTGGATTGTGTGTGCATGCAGGTAACCATGGTTAGAGGACGTCGCGGAGGCAGACTACGGGGTGCTAAGGGAGGAGGCGAGACGCCTCCAGCAGCATCCACGCCTGAGGGGTCTAACCCCCAGGGAGGCGAGCAGGTTCTTGGGCAGGAACATATATCAGTTGGTGATGTTGTTGGGATGATGAGATCCTTCCAGCGCATGTCTGAGGCTCTGATCAGCCATTTGGACAGAGACGAGGCCAGGGCACTGGCACCCCCTGAGGTTCTCCCACGCGCACAGGCCGTCACAGGTAGCATTCACCGTGAACTCGAGAAGGTAAAATTTCCCGAGTTCTTTGGTGCCCCGGACGGTGCAGCCGCCGAGGCATGGTTGGAGAATATGGCGATGTGCTTCACACTTCACGATTATACCTCCAACATGA
>ML778591.1:1372238-1383386 GCA_009831015.1 Picea engelmannii | reverse complement strand
TTGACATAGATTTAGTTTTTACGCATTGAGGATTTATGTAGTAGATGGTGGATCTAGATATTTAGTTTTTATAAAGTTATTTCTAATGATGGCTTAAACTTACTTATTCTCGCGCCCATGATTATTTAAGAATTGAATGACATATTGCCTGATGAATGAGACTTGCGCGCAATGGAAGAATCATGTAATGTAATGCTTCATGTTAAATGCTACGGTAATGATTTCTTTTTATTATTAATTCATTGGCAAGGTTATGGTAATATAAATGTAATGTTGATTTATTTTATGGTAAAGTTATTGTAACTTCATTGCATTGGTAGCATACAAGGAGTAATGTGATTGGTGATTGATGTTTTAGTTGCAAGGTTATTATAACATAAGATGTGAGGTTGTTAAGATAATGTTATTGTAATTTTTATGGTATATGTAACATATAGGATGTATTGATATTGTTAATTAATTTTAGGGTTAGTACTATAATTGGAATTGTCCAAACTCACAGTTGTATGATATCAGACTCTTCGATTTGATAAAGTTAGTCGCTCTGTATATAAGTCTGTGTGTGTGATTATTTTTGTGTAAAGAATCCAGTGCCGTATCAAGAGTCTCGGGCCCTTTAAAGGCGGGGTTTCCACTCTTGCGACACACTTGACAGAGATTACTAGTTTCTGACTGAGCAGTCGGCCAGGAGCCTATATGACATTCTCTCTCTCCGGAGCAGAGAACTAAGATTAAACGCCCTGCTTTCCTGTGCAGAAATAGTAAAATCTACTACTATGGATTCTTCCATCTGTGTTCGTACTGTACAAAACACAGTATGTCGTTTAATGCTTGCAGTTACTTGTTGCGCGCCTTATGTCTATGGTCGTTTAATGCTTGCAGTTACTTGTTATGCGCCTTATGTCTTCTTGTTTGTAACATCCTGCTCTGGTGCACTGAGAAAACTTATTATTTGAGGACACTTGCTCACAAGTGATTTGGACTTTCTGATGTTAAAACATTTATACTTGATTATGATGCATTATGATAGACGACATGATGTTTTACTATGTGATGTAGATAGGTGTTATTTGACTCAGTTGTATTGAGTGTGCAAGGTTTTTGACCTTGAGGATGCAGAGGCATCGGTGGAACCCCCTTGGACTCCAGATTGAGTCAGGGAGTGTGCTTTTGGGTTGATCTATTTACTGTGATATTTCATTTGATTTGATGATATGGTATTGACATGTTCTAACACGATTGTTGATGATGCAGGCTGAGGATAGATTGCCGACCAGACTCACATATGGAGTAAAGGGGCCACACACGATTCCAGAGAGGTTGAGGGAGAGGGGTGGACAGCAGCCCTGCCACCGCCTACTAGCACTACCGTCGTGGCTCAAACTGTAGGTTAACGGTTACCTAGTTCGAGAGGATCCACGATGCCATGAGGACAGACTGCAATAGTCGCTCACGATGATTCTAAGGGGCATGCAATAAGGCGGGGGCCTTATTCCTTAGAGACCTTAGTCTCCCACAAGTTCACCTAGCGGAGTGTTGACTCCAAGGGTTATAGATGTCTACCAATTAGTCCAGTTGGCGAGTGGCACCCTTGGAGCACGTGGTGCATCCTGAAGGGCACGTCACACAAAAGAAACACAAGAAGTGAGTGGAACCCTTGGAGGACGTGGTGCATCCTGAAGGGCACGTCAAACAAAAGAAATACAAGAATCAAGTGGAACCCTTGGAGCACGTGGTGCATCCTGAAGGGCACGTCGAGCAAAGGAAATGAACGAGGCGAGTGGCACCCTTGGAGCACGTGGTGCGTCCTGAAGGGCACATCGCATTGATGTGGATGAAGAAAACAAACCTGAATAGCCCTAAGACAATAACGCCTTAAGAAATTCTTAAACAACTTCCCTAACCCAGTGTCGCCCAGTTCAGAATCTAAGTACTAAGTCTAAAACTTTTAGGGTAAAATTTTAGTCTAACCCTAAGAGCAGACCCTGGAATACAAATAACAAATTAAACAAAAACCCACCTAAGTAATAGTTGGGTCTTCAAAAAATTCTTGGGGTGATGACGAGGGTAATATTTAAAGTAAATATAGTAGTTTTAAAATTTTACAAAGAAGAAATTAATTCCTAACTTGTGGAAGAATGACATCACCTATGTAATATAACATAAAGAAAATTCCAAAAAAAAAAATAAGACCATATTTATATTTCCTTACTTCCTCTTCATATGCATATGTGAGAATGACATCACCTATGTAGTATAACATAAAGAAAATTCCAAAAAAAAAACTAAGACCATTATCCTCTCATTATCCATGTCTACATTATTAAACTATCTTCCATCACCTTAATCTCCCAGTATCCATTTCCCTTCTACATGTCCATTTCACATTATTAAAACACCATCCATCACCTTAATTTCTCATTATTCCCCTTTTATGTTATACATATACATTTCCCATATACATGTTTGTCATCACTTTAATCTCTTATTACCCTATATATATATATATATATATATATATTAATGATAAATTAAAATGATGGATGATGATAAATTAAAATGATGAATAACATGCATGTAAATAGGAAAAATAAAATAATATATATATATTATAAACAAATTGTCATGTATTCCATAATCTCTAATTTATAGAATAAAGAAAATTAATAATGGATCCTCTTTACGTTGATTTATTAGTCCCTACCGCATCTACCATTAATAAAAAGTTACGAATTTAAAAATAAGATGGATATATTAATTAGCGCATTTACTTTTTTTGGTTTAAGAAAAAAAAAGAGAAGGGATTAATGAAAATAGGGAAATTAAGTAATAAATGAAACATAGACAATTAATAAGTTAAAGAATATAATCTTGGAGAAACATGGGGGATGAGTGACACTTGTAAGAGAGAGAATTTTTAGGGGTTTTCATTAAAAACTTGAGTTAAATGTGAATTAGGGCAAGGGAGGGGGGCTCAAAAAACTCTATAAAAGAAAGATAGGTGAAGAAGAAAAGGGGGGGATGGCTGTTAGGTATGGTTATGCTGCCAAAATGGGGACTGGACTGATTGCTTGTGAGGAGTTGGGAATTTCTCAGCTTGTAATAGAGTGGTAGCTCAGCCGTGGAGGCGAGCTGGGAAGCTAGGTTACTGTCTGGATTGTGTGTGGCCCCTTTGCAGCTTGGGGGGCTAAGGGGAAAGCAGAGTACCCCTAGCGTTTGGCTGGGAGGTACCAGTGTAGTCTCCATGGTCGGTGAGCGGGAGCGGCACAGAGCTCAAGTGCTGGACTGCGTCTTCAGGTTATTCTCCGGCGGTCACAGGTATGCAAGTAGGTTGTTGTTTAAATAATAATGTGAATGCTTAAAGTTGTATATGAACCCTTCTCTGCGGTTGGTTAAACATTTCTTGGCATTGCTATACTTTGTTGTTGGTAACGATTGCTATACTTTGCTGTAATGAACCTTAGGAATGAGATTTCACGCAGTAAAATTTTACTTACTGTAGCTATATTCAGAACTGGCAATAAGGCCTCTGTAATGAATGGTTGCGGGCTAAAACCTTTTCTTTTTAAAAAAAAAAAAAAAAAAAATTGTTGTCTCTTACCTTTGCGAATGAAGTTATTTACCTCTGTTACATTAGATAACAAAAGAAAAATTGATTTCGTTCTCTGTGGGCCTTCCATTCCACCGAGGGTGTCTAACCATTCAGCCATGGCGTTCTACCTTGCCGGGGCGTTTTTATTTTTCTGTTGAGGTATTTACTGTGGGCGAATTCCTCTGACTGTGGGCATGTTACTCCCATTTATGAACTGTTGTGTATGTTTTAATTTGTTTTATAAGGACTGTGGGCGTTCTTCATTCAGCGTGCATTTGTACAAGATGTGTGTGTATTTCTGCGTTGATGTTTGGGTGCGTTTGTACAGAGGTGTCCGTTTATTCTGCGTTTTATTAGGGTGCGCTTTATTACTGCATTGCACAGTAGTCACTAGTAACTAAGACCGGGCCTCATATCGAGCCTGCAATTTGCCACTAAATTACCCAGGTTATCGCCAGGGAGAACGTTATGGCTAAGTTTTAATTTTATCAATAACCCTTGCTGCCTTGCCTCCTTTCGGTTTTTAAAATGCCTTCGCCCTCCCATTTGATTGGTAGCTGGTTAATCAATCTAGCTATATTCAAGGTCGGCCACTGTCCCTTTATTTACTTTTGTTTCTGAATGACCCATGCCCATCGACAGCACTGGATAAGATCGGTCAGACAGTGCAGGGAAGGAATTCACTAATTATAATTTCCGATTGTTTATGAATCTTAGTTATTTACAATTCTTTATAAAACTATACTGTAATTCAAGGATAGCGTTGGAAAATAATTTGAGGAATAGGAATAGACATGCAACCCGTATGAATATTGCGAGATGATAAATCTCCCCTACTAAGATTATTCGATCATGGGGAAGGGATTTATAAATAAAAAGTAACAGAAATTTATATCTTGGGGGTGAGGATCAGTACCAAAACAATAGAGCGGACACTAGCTGTATTATGTTTGATATAAATGCAGGGTTTTACACCATAGAAAGTGAAATGATAATTTATTGATCGCATCTTAATGGTTGAGATGGTTACGTTTGTTGTAACATCAGTTCCTGCGCCCACCTCGATTGCGTTGATTAACCTCGGACTGCGTTTACCTGCCCCTTTTCTGAGCGTGATGGGCACACCTCTGTATAGTTGTCGCGTCCTCCTTCGGCAACTGTTAATTTTCCCTTCCAACCCCTGCCAGCCACGGAAAGCTCGTATTCCTTTCGCCCCTGCATTTTTTATTTATGAGTCGAATACAAGCCCCCATGCAACCGTGTGTTGTACGGTCGTGACAGTCATTCCCCGACTCGGTTAGGTCAACTTGTCATCATTTTGCTTTTCTGGCAAGCCTACAATAGTTTCCATTACGACTTCATGGTTGGCAACCATTGTCGTCAGTCATCTCAGTTCAAACATCGGGAGAGGTTTTTATAAGCTAGTTAGTAATGTATTCTCCATCATAAAAATGAATGATGTTGAGTGTATTAGCCACGGTTACAATTAAAATTAATATTATAGTTTTATTGTTATAAGCCCATTTGTAATGTATTTTCCGTCGTATAAACGAATGATGTTTAGTGTATTAGCTACCGTTAAAATTAAAATTAATATTTTAGTTTTATTGCTATAAGCCCATTTGTAATGTATTTTCCATCGTATAAATGAATGATGTTTAGTGTATTAGATACGGTTAAAATTAGAATTAATATTATAGTTTTATTGTTATAATCCCATTTGTAATGCATTTTCCCTCGTATAAATGAATGATGTTTAGTGTATTAGCTACGGTTAAAATCAAAATTAATATTATAGTTTTATTGTTATAAGCCATTTAGTAATGTATTTTTCCATCATATAAATGAATGATGATTAGTATTTCTAGCTCATGGTTAAAATTGAAAATTTACATTGTAGTTTTATTTGTTATTTGAATTCCTCTAAATGTATGGTAAGTGTAATTTGCTGCAGGGATTTCGCGATATAAAATGTAAAGGGGCTAATATGCATGGCAAGGGATGTTGTCGTTATGGTTATTAGATAAAAGAGATATTGTGTTGGATATGGGATAATCCTTCCTTGTTTGGGAGTATTAATTTCTACCTTTGATTGTAACATATAATTAACCAATGTAATTGACACATCTTTTGTACTTATGGAATAACCCTATAGTTTTATTGACTTTTAGTAAATACAGAATTGATACATGCAAGACACTTCTTTACTGCTAGCGTTATTTGAGATTCCGTCATGATAGAATAATGGTGCTAACAGGAGTGGAGTTAGGACTGTAAGGGAATAATCTAGAACGATTTTACCCTTCCGCTCCCTTTGTAAACTTGATTATTCTATGATAAGATCGAAGACCGTAGACTCTTTGGATTAGCTAGATGTCTTATGGATTGTGAATGGTTGGTAAGTCGGATTCTTGTGCATAGTAGATAGAATGGCTGATTAAATGTGTTCCAATGCGCTAACCAACCTCGATGATGTCGGTTTTTAATGCGCGGTTAATTAAAGTTAAGGTACGATGAATTACAGTAAGGTTCACTCTCCATCTTGGTTTAATTGCATTGGGTTGATAGAACGAATCTCAGTTAATCATTGATGTGGGTAGATTTAGCATCTTAGTTGACATTGATTGTGTCGGGCGGGATGTAGACACCTCCATGCAGCCTTAGTATGCAAGCATGTGTGGGTGATTATTTCTGTGAAAAGGTTCCAGTGTGTCTGTTTCTTTTACACGAGCGCACACACCTTAAACAAAAAAAAGAATTGCACTTGCTATCAGAGTTGTTGTCATAACGAGGAGGTTCATTACATATGGTATCAGAGCCAGGTTCGACCCGCGACTTGGGATTCACTACGGCTTTCATTAACATGAGGTTATTGTATTATACTATTGTTGATCGAGTAGATTGTGTGCTACAGGTAATCATGGTTAAAGGATGTCGCGGAGGCAGATGACGGGGTGGTAGGGGAGGAGGCGTGACGCCTCCAGTAGCATCCATGCCTGAGGGGTCTAACCCCCAGGGAGGCGAGCAGGTTCTCGGATAGGAGCAGATAGCAGTTGGCGATGTTATTTGGATGATGAGATCCTTTCAGCGCATGTCTAAGGCTCTGATCAGCCGATTGGACAGAGACGAGGCCAGGGCACCGACACCCACTGAGGTTTCACTGCGCGCACTGGCCGTTACAGGTAGCATTCACCGTAAACTCAAGAAGGTAAAATTTCCCAAGTTCTTTGGTGCCCCGGACGACGTAGCCGCTGAGGCATGGTTCGAGAATATGGCGATGTGCTTTGCACTTCGCGATTATACCTCCAACATGAAGGTCCGCATGGTGGTCTTTCAACTGAAGGGGAGCTCTCTTCTATGGTGGAAGATGCTCCTACCACAGCTGAACATGGCCATTGAAGACGTTTCATGGGAACTGTTCGAGGAACGGTTCCGAGAGAGGTATCTTTCAGAGGAATTCATTGAGCGTCAGCTCAATGAGTTCAACACTTTATGACAGGGAGATCGTATGGTGCTCGAGTACGAGGCACGTTTTATGGCGCTGCTCTGGTAAGCTCCGCACCTTAACTTTGAGAAGTTTAAGGTCATCAGGTTCGTGTTAGGCCTTAATAGCAGCCTGCGTGCAAAGGTTTAAATGTTTTGATGCCTCAAACCTTGCCCGATGTCGTCCAGAAGGCAGTCATTCAGGACGATTTTAGCTTCATAGAGAGGGCTTCAGAAGCCAAACAGAAGGTTGGAGAAAAGGTTACGGGTTGTGCCCTTAACCTGGGAGAGTTTGTCATGAGGGTCAACTTGTACGTCATGATCTTAGGATCTTATGACGTCGTGATCGGTATGGATTGGTTGGAATCGCATGAGGCAATACTCAACTGTAAGACGAAACGGTTGAGCTTGGATGATGACGAAGGACAGAGACGTGTGAAAGAAGGATGGAACCAGGGAGTTTCCCTGAGGTTTGTCTCTTCCTTACAATTACGGAAGAGTATGCGCAAGGGGTGCAAGCTTTATGCGATCCTCGCACTAATGAAAAGGGAGTAGCGGAAGGTCTAGAACACCTTCCGGTGGTGAAAGAGTTGCGGACGTATTTCCAAAGGAGTTGCCTGGGATGCCGCCAGAAAGGGAACTGGAGTTACCATAGACCTGAGACCGGGGACCGAATCGATAGCAAGAACTCCTTATCGGATGTCAACCCCGGAGATGCAAGAGTTGAAAATGCAACTAAAGGATTTGTTGGACCTGGGACTGATACATCCTAGTGTGTCACCGTGGGGTGCACCAGTTATTTTCGTACGAAAGAAGGATGGATCAGGGAGGCTTTGCATTGACTACCGTCAACTGAACAAGGCTACGATCAAGAATCAGTATCCCTTACCAAGAATTGATGATCTATTCGATCAAATGAAGGGTGCGACGGTGTTCTCCAAGATCGATTTGTGATCAGGGTATCACCAGTTATGGATCAAGGAGGATGACGTCCCTAAGACTCCTTTAAGATGAGATTTGGACATTACGAATTTATTGATTTACCATTTGGACTGACAAACGCCCCCGGGGTATTCATGAGTTTGACAAACGGGGTGTTCCGCGGGTACTTGGACAAGTTCATCCAAGTATTCATTGATGATATTTTGATCTACTCTCGGATGACGGAGGAGCATGACGAGCACTTGCGCTTGGTACTACAATGTTTACGAGAACACAAATTGTAGGGGAAGTTGTCCAAATGCTCTTTTTATCAATCAAGGATTCACTACTTAGGGCATGTCATCTCCGGCGAAGGTATCGTCTTCGATCCAGCAAAGGTTGAGGCTATTATGGAATGGCCTGCGTCGACAAATGTCACAGAAGTGCGTAGTTTTATGGGCTTAGCAGGATACTATCGATGGTTTGTCAAGGGTTTCTCGAAGATAGCAAATCCGATCACGGAATTGCAGAAGAAAAACAAGAAGTTTGTTTGGACAGAGAAATGCACGGAAGCATTTCGGAGGCTTAAAGAGTTGTTGACAATCGTGTCGATACTAAAGGTCCCTGACATGGACACAGACTTATTGGTATGCACTGATGCATCCAAGGAAGGATTAGGTGGAATCTTGATGCAAGACGGGTGAGTGATTGCTTACATTTCGAGGAAGCTGAGAAGACCTGAGGAGAACTACGCGATGCACGATTTGGAGTTTTTAGCCATCGTTTTTGCCTTGAAGGTTTGGAAACGCTACCTTGTTGGACGAAATTTGAATTAAAGACTGATCATTGTGGGTTGCAACACATTTTCACGCAAGGCAACCTGAACGTGCGACAACGGCGTTGGTCAGAATTTCTTAGCGAGTACGACTTCGAGATTACTTACATAAAGGGAACAGTGAATCGAGTGGCGGATTCTTTGAGTCGAAGGCCATGCATCTTTTCGGTGTTGCCTCTTCAAACGAATCTACGTGAGAAGATTCTCACTTTATCACGTGACGATGACTGGTACAAAGAAGTTGAGGATTTTATCGGACAAAACACAATGATGGTACCACGATATGAGGGATTTTCTTTTGATAGCGATGGGTTATTGAGGTTTAGAAGTCGGATTTACGTACCGCCAAACGACAATTTGAGGATGTTGATCCTGAGCGAGGCTCATAGAGCAGTTTACATGGCTCACCTAGGAGTTACGAAGATGAGGGCAGATCGTAAACCCTTATTCTTCTGGAGGGGAATGAAGGCCGACATAGTCAACTTTGTGGCTAGATGTCTAGAGTGTCAGCAGGTAAAGGCTGAACATAGACACCCGCTAGGATTACTTCAACCACATGCCATTCAGGAATTGAAATGGGAATTTATTTCGATGGATTTTATTATTGGATTGCCACTAACGGCAAGGAGACACGACTCGATTTTTGTAGTATTAGACACTCTGACGAAGAGTGCTCACTTTATTCCTGTGCGTACGACGTATCAGGCACCTAACATAGCAAGAGTTTTCATCAGTGAGATTGTGAGGTTGCATGGCGTGCCTAAAAAGATCATATCCGATCGAGGATCGGTTTTTACTGGACGATTTTGGACGAGTTTCCAAGAGGCCTTGGGAACCCAACTTAACTTATTACTTCTTATCACCTAGAGACGGACGGAAAGACAAAACGAACGAACCAAACCTTGGAAGTCATGTTGCGCATGTATGTGATGGACCAACAAAAGCGTTGGGAGGAATTCTTGCCCCTACTAGAGTTTGTTTACAACAACAGTTACCAGAGCACCATTAAGATGGTGCCTTTTGAGTTTCTTTATGGGCGACCGTGTCGGATGCCCTTGAGTTGGGATCGACTTGAGGATAGGGTCCTGGTGGGACCAGGAGTGATCCAGGAAATGGAAGAGCAAATGGAAACCATAATACCAAGGATTAAAGAAGCACGGGATCGGCAAAAGAATTATGTCGATGTGAACCGAGTCGATCGTAGTTACGAGGTCTGTGATCGAGTCTTCTTGTGGGTTAAACCGCATAAGAGATCGATCAAGTTTGGAAAGAGAGCTAATCTCTCTCCTAGGTTTGTAGGACCTTTCGATATTGTGGAGAGAAAGGGGTCGTGGCCTATCGACTAGCCTTGCCTGATTCTTTGAGGCGTTGCACGATGTTTTTCATGTATCTATTCTGAGACTTTATATTAATGATCCTACACACATGATTGACTTCAGTTCATTGTAGGTATCGGACGAGGGAGCGCTCACGGCTGAGCCGGTCCGCATCTTAGATCATCGTGTTCGACGGTTACGACATCGAACGGTAGATCAGGTCAAGGTCCAGTGGGACAGTTATAGTCCGCACTCGACGACCTGGGAGGACGCATATGATATGCGCCAGCAGTTTCCATTTTTGTTTGGTTAGATAGACTTATGATACTGTGATACTTTTATTCTGCATTTATACTGAGAAACTTCAGGACGAATTTTAGACCAAGAGGGGGTGTATGTAACATCCCGCTCTGGCGCACTGAGAAAACTTATTATTTGAGGACACTTGCTCGCAAGTGATCTGGAATTTCTGATGTTAAAACATTTATACTTGATTATGATGCATTATGATAGACGACATGATGTTTTACTATGTGACGTAGACAGGTGCTATTTGACTCAGTTGTATTGAGTGTGCAGGGTTTTTGACCTTGAGGATGCAGAGGCATCGGTGGAACCCCCTTGGACTCTGGATTGAGTCATGGAGTGTGATTTTGGGTTGATCTATTTACTATGATATTTCATTTGATTTGATGATATGATATTGACATGTTCTGACACGATTGTTGATGATGCAGGCTTACGATAACTTACCGACCAGACTCACATATGGAGTAAAGGGGCCACACACGATTCCAGAGAGGTTGAGGGAGAGGGGTGGACAGCAGCCCTGCCACCGCCTACTAGCACTCCCGCTGTGGCTCGAACTATAGGTTAACGATTACCTAGTTCGAGAGGATCCACGATGCCGTGAGGGAAGACTGCGACAGTCGCTCACGATGATTCTAAGGGGCGCACAATAAGGTGGGGGCCTTATTCCTTAGAGCCCTTAGTCTCCCACA
>ML778591.1:1334097-1371162 GCA_009831015.1 Picea engelmannii | reverse complement strand
GGTTTAAAAAAAAAAAAGAGAAGGGATTAATGAAAATAGGGAAATTAAGTAATAAATGAAACATAGACAATTAATAAGTTAAAGAATATAATCTTGGAGAAACATGGGGGATGAGTGACACTTGTAAGAGAGAATTTTTAGGAGTTTTCATTAAAAACTTGAATTAAATGTGAATTAGGGCAAGGGAGGGGGGCTCAAAAAACTCTATAAAAGAAAGATAGGTGAGGAAGAAAAGGGGGGGATGGTTGTTAGGTATGGTTATGCTGTCGAAATGGGGACTGGACTAATTGCTTGTGAGGAGTTGGGAATTTCTCAGCTTGTAATAGAGTGGTAGCTCAGCCGTGGAGGCGAGCTGGGAAGCTAGGTTACTGTGTGGATTGTGTGTGGCCCCTTTGCGGCTTGGGGGGCTAAGGGGGAAGCAAAGTACCCCTAGCGTTTGGCTGGGAGGTACCAGTGTAGTCTCCACGGTCATTGAGCGGGAGCGGCACGGAGCTCAAGTGCGGGACTTCATCTTCAGGTTATTCTTCGGTGATCACAGGTACGCAAGTAGGTTGTTGTTTAAATAATAATGTGAATGCTTAAAGTTGTATATGAACCCTTCTCTGCGGTTGGTTAAAAATTTCTCGGCATTGCTATACTTTGTTGTTGGTAACGATTGCTATACTTTACTGTAATGAACCTTAGGAATGAGATTTCACGCAGTAAAATTTTACTTACTGCAGCGATATTTGGAACTAGCAATAAGGCCTCTGTAATGAATGGTTGCAGGCTAATACCTTTTCTTTAAAAAAAAAAAAAAAACTGTTGTCTCTTACCTTTGCGAATGAAGTTATTTACCTCTGTTACATTAGATAAGAAAAGAAAAATTGATTTCGTTCTCTGTGGGCCTTCCATTCCACCGAGGACGTCTAACCATTCAGCCATGGCGTTCTACCTTGCTGGGGCGTTTTTATTTTTTTGTTGAGGTATTTACTGTGGGCGAATTCCTCTGACTGTGGGCGTGCTACTCCCATTTATGAACTGTTGTGTATGTTTTAATTTGTTTTATAATTACTGTGGGTGTTCTTCATTCAGCGTGCGTTTGTACAAGATGTGTGCGTATTTCTGCGTTGATGTTTGGGTGCGTTGTATAGAGGTGTGCATTTATTCTGCATTTTATGGTGTTTTTTATTACTGCATTGCACAGTAGTCACCAGTAACTAAGACCAGGCCTCATATCGAGCCTGCAATTTGCCACTAAATTACCCAGGTTATCGCCAGGGAGAACGTTATGGCTAAGTTTTAATTTTATCAATAACCCTTGCTGCCTTGCCTCCTTTCAGTTTTTAAAATGCCTTCGCCCTCCCAGTTGATTGGTAGCTGGTTAATCAATCCAGCTATATTCAAGGTCAGCCACTGTCCCTTTATTTACTTTTGTTTCTGAATGACCCATGCCCATCGGCAGTGCTGGATAAGATCGGTCAGACAGCGCAGGGAAGGAATTCACTAATTATAATTTCCGATTGTTTATGAATCTTAGTTATTTACGATTCTTTATAAAACTATACTGTAATTCAAGGATAGCGTTGGAAAATAATTTGAGGAACAGGAATAGACATGCAGCTCGTATGGATATTGCAAGATAATAAATCTCCCCTACTAAGATTATTCAATCATGGGGAAGGGATTTATAAATAAAAAGTAACAGAAATTTATATCTTGGGGGTGATGATCAGTACTAAAACAATAGAGCAGACACTAGCTATATTATGTTTGATATAAATGCAGGGTTTTACACCATAGAAAATGAAATGATAATTTATTGATCGCATCTTAATGGTTGAGATGGTTACGTTTGTTGTAACATCAGTTCCTGCGCCCACCTCGATTGCGTTGATTAACCTCAGACTGCGTTTACATGCCCCTTTTCTGAGCGTGATGGGAACACCTCTGTATAGTTGTCGCGTCCTCCTTCGGCAACTGTTAATTTTCCCTTCTAGCCCCTACTAGCCACAGGAAGCTCGTATTCCTTTCGCCCCTGCATTTTTTATTTATGAGTCGAATACAAGCCCCCATGCAACCGCGTGTTGTATGGCCATGACAGTCATTCCCCGACTCGGTTAGGTCAACTTGTCATCATTTCGCTTTTCTGGCAAGCCTGCAATAGTTGCCATTACGACTTCATGGCTGGCAACCACCGTCGTCAGTCGTCTCAGTTCAAACATCGAGAGAGAATAAATTTAAATTTAATATTATGGCTTTATTGTTATAAGCCAGTTAGTAATGTATTCTCCATCGTAAAAATGAATGATGTTGAGTGTATTAGCCACGGTTACAATTAAAATTAATATTATAGTTTTATTGTTATAGGCCCATTTGTAATGTATTTTCCGTCGTATAAACGAATGATGTTTAGTGTATTAGCTACCGTTAAAATTAAAATTAATATTTTAGTTTTATTGTTATAAGCCCATTTGTAATGTATTTTCCATCGTATAAACGAATGATGTTTAGTGTATTAGCTACGGTTAAAATTAGAATTAATATTATAGTTTTATTGTTATAAGCCCATTTGTAATGCATTTTCCCTTGTATAAATGAATGATGTTTAGTGTATTAGCTACAGTTAAAATCAAAATTAATATTATAGTTTTATTGTTATAAGCCATTTAGTAATGTATTTTTCCATCATATAAATGAATGATGATTAGTATTTCTAGCTCATGGTTAAAATTGAAAATTTACATTGTAGTTTTATTTGTTATTTGAATTCCTCTAAATGTATGGTAAGTGTAATTTGCTGCAGGGATTTCGCGATATAAAATGTAAAGGGGCTAATATGCATGGCAAGGGATGTTGTCGTTATGGTTATTAGATAAAAGAGATATTGTGTTGGATATGGGATAATCCTTCCTTGTTTGGGAGTATTAATTTCTACCTTTGATTGTAACATATAATTAACCAATGTAATTGACACATCTTTTGTACTTATGGAATAACCCTATAGTTTTATTGACTTTTAGTAAATACAGATTTGATACATGCAAGACACTTCTTTACTGTTAGCGTTATTTGAGATTCCGTCATGATAGAATAATGGTGCTAACAGGAGTGGAGTTAGGACTGTAAGGGAATAATCTAGAATGATTTTACCCTTCCGCTCCCTTTGTAAACTTGATTACTCTATGATAAGATCGAAGACCGTAGACTCTTTGGATTAGCTAGATGTCTTATGGATTGTGAATGGTTGGTAAGTCGAATTCTTGTGCCTAGTAGATAGAATGGCTGATTAAATGTGTTCCAATGCGCTAACCAACCTCGATGACGTCGGTTTTTAATGCGTGGTTAATTAAAGTTAAGGTACGATGAATTACAGTAAGGTTCACTCTCCATCTTGGTTTAATTGCATTGGGTTGATAGAACGAATCTCGGTTAATCATTGATGTGAGTAGATTTAGCATCTTAGTTGACATTGATTGTTTCGGGTGGGATGTAGACACCTCCATGCAACCTTAGTATGTAAGCCTGTGTGGGTGATTATTTCTGTGAAAAGGTTCCAGTGTGTCTGTTTCTTTTACAAGAGCGCACACACCTTAAACAAAAAAAAAAAATTACACTTGCTATCAGAGTTGTCGTCGTAACGAGGAGGTTCGTTACATTGTTGTGATCATCGTGGTTGTGTCTTGTTAGTCGTCGGGTGGCGACGTAGAGTCAAGTGTGTCTGTTCCTTTTTACACGCATGCACACACCTTAAATAAAAAAAAAATTGCACCTGTTAAAGAGTTTTTGTCGTAACGAGGAGGATGTTACATATTCAAGCTTTAATAATTGAACTTTTGTTCCCTGGAATGTACCAAAAATACAAGACGTTCTTCCCTTGAGGAAATAACCATTCTATACGACTGGTGCGATTTTATCTCTTTTGTGCTACAAGGAACGACTTTAATAGTTTTGTTGAAGTTTACAATTGTTTTATTGAAGTCTACAAGTTCTCAACCCTAATTGGATAGGGTCACAATTAATAGAAAAACTCTTTTTTTATTAACCTCTTTTAATAATAAAGTTCAGATCTAACCTTCATTGCTCTTTGAGTCTCGTGCGGATATCTTCATTGCTTTTGCACATCTCTTTCACTTTGGAGATCTGAAAAATGCCATTGAACTCTCGAAACCTCTGCCATCAATTACTGATTCGATTTAAAGCTCAATAATGTGCCAATCTCGGCCATATTCGTGCCTTTTAAAAAGTTCAATTTTCAACCCTTCAACGATCTTCGCCGCAAAGCCTCCACATTACCAATACGAAACCCTGACTGCTCTTCTTCTGCCTCCGCAATTCACGTAGCCTCTTCTTGCTCTGGTTCCACAAATAAAAAAACTCTTCCTTCATGCAAATCGCAAACGGTCTAGCATATTTCTCTTGCACACTGGTGGCTCCTTGACCTGGCGACTCCTTGTACTAAACCCATGGCTTCTGAACTTCCAAAAAACTGTTGGTTCACCTCCGTCTGCAGGAGAGGCATTAATTACAGCCTTTAATTCAGGTCTTCGTGCAGCTTTTAGTTCTCATGATAAATGTTTTAAGGATACATAATTTCCTGCTAATTCGGGTGCTAATGATGTGGGAGTTACGGAAAGTCTTTGCAATTTGAAAAGCTTGTGCATGAAGTTAAACGGCAATTTGTTGAATCCAAAAAAATAAATCAAAAGGCAAGGGTAAAATTTTTGGGCACGCTTATGCTTCTATTGCTAATGAAGAGCAATTGCAGAGTGTTGTTGCATATATATTCTTGCAAGTGCAGGTCGTGGCAGAAGGAAAATAATCAAGAAGGTAAAATAACTAGCAAAATAGAGAAGATAAATAACACAAAAATTTTCTTCACTTTCTGATAAACTATCAGGCTCATAAGATCAATATCATGCTATGATACCACTGTTAGATTCAAAATGAAGAAAACAACAGAAATATAATGGAAATAATAGAAGCAATCAAGAAACATGATGAACGGAGATAACTAAACAATGGCAGAAAAGGAATACTCTATTCATCAATGCTTCTGTAAATCATCATGTACATAGATGTACATATATAATACAAAATACCATAAATGTCATGTAATTGTATAACAGTTAGGTTAACTTAACTAACCAACTAACTTATGATTAGTGTTTTAACAGTTTCAAATACTAGTGGCATACCAATTGTTGAAAGAAAACCGTTATGGTCTGATCCAAGAGTCTTCAGGCTCCATTTAATTCTCCATTGCTACGTGTGTATGGCCGCCTCCTCAAGACTTGCAGCATAACATATTTCCAATCAAATAAATGGGTTGATCTCACACATATTTGAAATATATGAATAAGGACATACATACCATAATTGTAAATGGTGGATGAGGCAACCAACGGGGAGGGTGATGTTAGAAGAGTAGTGTGAAGTACATCATCCATGGATTCATGAGCATAACATGCCCAAATACAGGACTCATATTGAGAGGGTGGGAAATAACACATGTGAAAATGGATCAGTGAGAAGAAGGGTAATGGAGGGGAGAAGTATCTAGAGGTATGACCACATATGAACGCCCAAGAGCACGACAAGTGCAGGTATAATGACCCTCGTGTAAAAATAAATTTTGAAATTGAAGTGGGAAAATGCAGGTGGGACCAAAGGCAAACCACTATGGTGGATGAAAAGACTAGTGATCGAGAGGAGTCTTCCAAATAAACAAAAATAGGAACCATGAGTAGTTAAGGTATAGGGAGGAAAGAAATTTGGCCAGTCCTGCGGAGCATTCTAATTGAATCTCAGATGGCTTGATTTTCTTGAGAATCCGCTATATCATTGTTATGTCTAAGAATGTTCAAGAGATCAATGATGTGGAAGGCTTACAATTATTTATAAATTCTTGTGAATGTGTTTCTAAGATTCATATCTTATGGGAGGGATTTATTTATGACATGGTTGATAATCACTTTTGAGTCCCCAAAGATTGTAATAGAAACCAATTCTTGTTTTCAGGCCAAGAGTAGGCCCTGAAGAAGTACATACACTTCAGCTTGGTTATTTTTTTCTATGCCCACACTCCATGAGAAAGTTAGACTTGGATTTCCTCCTGGGGAAAGGATAACCCCACCCGCTCTTGCCACCCCGAGGTTTCCTTTTGATGCTCCATCAAAGCTCAAAATTTTCCTATCATGTTTATTTTTCCATTCTTCAAACTCCTATATTGTAATATGGAGTTTCAAATGAGGTTTAAAAGAAAGAAGAGAATTTCTATTGAGTGAGATAACACTTCTCCCTAGTTGATAAAGGAGGAGTTGTTGAATCCATTTTTCTTCTTCCCGAGTTAATTGTTGTTGGGAATTTGTCCTTTGCTTTTTTTGGCTGAAGTGTTCCATCATTGGGCACTTGCATTTATTGGCCACTATTTTTGGGGAGGTTAAGACTTCAGAAAATAAGGCTCAATTTTGAGCTAGCCAAATTTTCCAAGTAGCAAACTTTGGAACTACCATGAACATGGATTTAAAGAACTACTTGTTTTCTAATAATCCCCGGTATGAAGCCTACTAGGAGCTAAAGAGACGCAAGGGAGAATTTGGCCAGCTCATATGTGAACTCAGGTTTTGAAGAATCACATCCCATGTTGATTTTGCAAAGGGACAGTCTAGAAACATATGTACAAGAGTTTATTCCACCTATCGGCAAAGAGCACATCTATATGCCTCTATGAACCCCATTTTTTGTAAATTCTCCCTAGTAAGGATCTTCCCGTGTGAAAGAGTCAACCAAAACACATTGATCTTAGGTAGGTAGTCTGTATCCCAAATTCTTTGCCAAATGTTCAATCTTGGTTGGAGGGGAGATTGTTCGAGCAGAGATGTATAGTTGGCTTTCACTGTATAATGGTCATTTCCCCATCCTTGAGAATATTTGATTGAAAGGTGAGAGGGGGCACATCCTTTAAGCTTCAGATAGAGAGTTTGGAACGTATCCTAAAGCTGAAGAGGCAAATCAATGAGATGTCAGTCGGTCCAAGATCTAGATGAATTCCATTTAGAAATGTCATACAAGGAATGAACACCTCAATAAACACACCAAGGAAGCAGAGGCAAGAAGGAAATATCATGTTGGAGAGGGGGGTTCCCCATGATATTTTCCTTCCAAATGGAGATTTGACGACCATTACCTACAATCTAAGTACTTTTTCTTTGAAATAGTGGGAGAGAGGCCTTCAAGAATTTCCAAATTGGGGATCCATAATCTCTAGATACAGGGAAATATAAACATTAGAGCCTATCTCCTATCAGATATTTATGTGGCAAGACCTTCTTCCACCATTCATGTTTTCCAGTGACAAGGCGCCAAAGAATTTTCACCCCCAATGCCATATTAGTTAAATTTGGGTCAAGAATTCCCAAACCCCCATGAGTTTTAGGGGCTCTTATTGTTTTCCATTTAACTAGGTGCATTCTCTTAGTGTTTGTCTTCCCTCCCATCCATAGGATTTTTTTTATTTCTTGAGAGGTGGAGGATTTAACATTGGTTGGAGCTAAGAGGGAGGAAAATTGAAAAATAGGAAGGGTTGTGAGAATTGATTTGATATTAAGCACTACTCGGCCAGCAAGGTTGAACAATTAAGAGCCCCATTGAATGAATTTGTATTTTATCTTGTTTATTATTTGGGTCCAAGCAAAACTAGGTAGGGTCTGGAGACAAATGGGGATTCCCAAGTATTTAAAGGAATTCCAACTCTCCTGTAGGGAAAATTGAATAATTACAGCAATACTTGCAGCCACCCCAGAGTTAGTCTTCCATACATATATATGACTTCTTTTCCTGTTTATCTTACCTCATGATGTCTTCATAAAATCATTTAGGATTTCCTTGAATCTTTTAGCTATAATCATGGATACTTCTCCCATAAATAATCTATCATATGCAAACTGAGAATGATTGATTCTTTTTTCCCCTTAAGTAATTTTGATGCCCAAAATTCTTCTTGACAATATAGCTTGTTTGAGTTGTCTTCTCAAAGCTTTTGCCATTAGAATGTACAGAAGAGGGGAAAGAGGGAAACCTTGACAAAGACCTTTGGAAAGCCAGAAGAACTCGACTGGCCTTCCATTGATCAGAGGAGAGATCTAGGGGTCGTGAATACAAGCAGAGATCCATGCTAAGAAGTCTACTCCAAATCCAAATATTTTCATCATGGAAAACATAAAACTATGTCGCACCCTGTCAAAATCATTTTCCATGTCCAATTTTATGACCATCCCTTTTTCTCCACAACCTTTACTAGAATGAATGGTTTCTTGCACTAACATGATATTATCAATCATTTTCCTTTTTTTCCAAAAATCCCCCCTGATTGGGAGGATCAATTTGGGGAGAAAGGGTTTAATTCTATTTGCAATGATGTTAGAGATAATATTGTAGGATATGTTACAAATGAAAATAGGCTAGAAACAAGCAAAGGAGGAGGGATTAGTCTCTTTGGGAATGAGGGCGACGAAGAAGGAATTTGTGCTTCCTCCTATTCTTGCGGATTTTTGGATATATTGGACCATGCAAACCAAATCCTTTTTAATTATATACCAACATATGAGATATAAGTGATTTGGAAAAACATCTATCCATGATGCCTTATCCAAATTCATTAGCTGCAAAACCCCAAAGACTTCATCTCATGTCATGTGCTGCATGAGTTTTTCATTATCTTCTTCACTGATAATATTAGGGATATTTTTAAGGAGATTTTACTGAGTCTATGTGTCTCTTGTCCCATATTCCATGTACAAGCTTTCATAATGATTCCTTGCTGCATTTTTAAGTTGATTTTTTCCCTAAAATAGAGTTGTCATCTTATCCCTTGAGCTCTGCAATTTCATTTTTCCAAACGTGAGCCTTGGATTGTCGGTGGAAAAATTGGGTATTATGATCACCAGCCTGAAGCCATGGGATATGGGACTTTAGATGCCAATCTTCCTCTTCTACCTTTAAGACTTTCTAGTATTCCTAAAAATTACTTTGATCCTCTATTAGAATAGAAGGAGTAATAGGTGTTGTTTCCATCCTAATACGTGTCTCCTCCATTTTCCCTACCAAGTCCTGAAGAAATCTTCTCTCATTTGCAACTTTGATCTTAACTCAATCTCTGATGGACTTTTTGGTAGACTTTAGCTTTTGTTCTCATATTTAAATAGGAGAACCATGGATCCAAGTATTCCAAGAGGAGGAAACAAGCTCAAGAAAAGAAGGATCCTAGGCCTTGATCTGAAAATAGAAGGCTGATTTGTTATGCTATGCAAGCACCCTCTACCTCATAAAATAAATCTTAACAGGACCTTGCTTCATGTGTTTAAAATGTACAAGTTGGTTTATGTGTTAAGTTCTTGGTTCTTATTTGCAAAGTTCATGTGTGAGGAATGTTCTTTTAAATGCTTAATCATGTGTTATAAATCAATGTACAACAAATAAAAATGCAGCAAATAACACATAAAAATCACAGCAATACCAAGATGATAAAGGAGTTCACCCCTCTCTGGGCTACATCTCCTTGAGCCTCCTTCAATGGACTTGGCTCTTTGGGATTAGTTTGTCAAATGCTCATTACAAGCTNNNNCTCAACTCCAATGGATTTACAGACTGTACCATTGGGTTCAGAATACATAAAAACCCCAAATTTGACTGTAAAAACTCTGCAAATGGACAATGGCTCATCCAGCAATGACCTCTTCTACATGTGACCTCCAAGCTTCCCTGAGCTTCAATGGGATGAAAACACCTGTAGAAGTCCTCCAATGGATCTGAAACCTATCCCAATGTGTTCAGAGCATAATAAACAGTCAAGAATGACTATTCAGTCTCAGAAAATGGACATGGGCTCATCTGAGCAATGCCTCAAACAATGAGGGCTTTAAGCTTCATGGAGATTCCTCAAGCTTCAAATGTGAAAAACCTGCAAATGGTCTCTTCAAATGCCTGTGAAAACATCACCAATGGACTTAGAACGTCCAAAAACCCCTAGCTGGGCTTTTACGGCTCTTGATTTGGTCAAAAACTCATCAAGTTATGCTTGCTGCCATTTTTCCTCTTCAAGCTCTATTACAGGCTCGCCATATTGCACCTGTGGGAAAGTGAACCTAGCTCCGAGCGTTTTCCCGTCCAAAATCCAGCACACACGCGCGTTCCACAAATCGCGCTAATTTGTCGAACAGTTACCCGGAATAAAGCCCCCAAGAACGAAGGTGTTGGGCGCATGGGAGACCATATGGCCACGTCCCGCGCACAAAAAGGCTAGGTTCCACCATTTAATATGGAAATGACAAGTGTCGGGTATGTGGTTTTAAAACCCAACACCAAACTCTCGCGCGCCATTTACACCACATTTCCCGCGCGATATAATACCGTGGCATATAATGGTTTAAACCGTTGGTTATAAAACATAACACACATTTTACATATGTTATACATCCCCGCGCACCAAACCTTAACACACATGGTCATGTGTTAACATGCGTGACCGGGGGCTCATATGAATTACAGC
This sequence comes from Picea engelmannii, assembly GCA_009831015.1. Classification (NCBI taxonomy): domain Eukaryota; kingdom Viridiplantae; phylum Streptophyta; class Pinopsida; order Pinales; family Pinaceae; genus Picea; species Picea engelmannii. The sequence continues at coordinate 1,360,634 of ML778591.1, read as the reverse complement.
CCCGCGCCCTCCGTTTGCATATAATAATGGTCACATATAATAAAACAATGGAACCTTGGCATAGAATGTTAACCCCGCGCACAGTTTCAGCGGAAGGTAAGGTCATATCCGTGGCATAGAACCGGGGTTTGACTGCGCTATTTCAAAACACATTCCCGCGCGTATTCCACATAAAACTTTCGGTCACATTGTAATTGAATGGAACCGTGGCTTACACCATTTCAAAACCCATATGCGTGGCCCATAATATAAAGTGTATGGTCGTATGTTAAATGTGTGTGACCGGGGGCTTCGTATAAGGCTGAAATCCCGCGCGATGGCATTTGGAAACCGGCGTGGTCACATGTAATGTCAATGGAACCACGGGTCAGGGCCAAACCCCGGCCCGCGCCCTTTTCCATGCAAAATAATACGCCAAATTAAATTTAAATGCGCCCAACCTTATAACAAGAAACACCAAGCGGTATGTTGGCTAGCCGAAACTCATTAAAACGTTGAATGGTGGGGAGGTCCGGGGGTCGAACCCCGTGGCCTCCGTAATGTTTTATTCGACCAAATTGTCCAAACCGGGGGTGCCATGTGGCAGCCCTTGATTGGGCCACGTGGCACCCTACAATTCGCCCCAAACATGCCACGTGTCACAACATTACTCGTCCACCAACCAACCAATCACATCGCGACACATCATCTGCCTGCCACGTCGATTGTATGGTCGCCACGTCAGCTGTACGGCCTCTGCCACGTTAGCTGTACTGCCTGCCCAGTCAGCATCAAATTTTTGCTTGTTTGGCCCGGCGAACAGATCGTGATAACTTCTCCATACGGACTCCGTTTGCGAAAGTAAATATACCGCCGGAATCAGGAGAACGAGACGGACGCAATGGTACCATTTTCATCGCATTCCGATCACTTTGAAAATTGAGCAAATTTTAGACCCCTGGTCCAGATTCTGATCACGCCTTCCCACTGAAAGGCTTTTGGACCCACAAAAGCTGATAATTATCGACCTGAGCTTCAATACTCCTCTTCTTTCAAGTTATATCCACTGATTCTACTTGAAAAGACTTTTCGACAATCACCTGGGTACTTTGACATGCCTTGCACTGTAACTGGCTATGTCCCTCAACCACTGCTCTCTAGCTACTGCTGACCCACTGTTCTCTCTGCGCTTGGAAGACTGCCAGCCTTCCCACTGAGAATCAAGTCCCTCTTTTGAACTCTTTGGCATCAACAATCCGCTCTCCAATGGCTGCAAAATTTTCCTGCGACATCTTGTCACAAGCCAAGAAAACCATCAATCTTGAAAATGAATTATACAAGACTGAAAAAAATAATGACAGTAAATTCTTTTTGCTCTTCAAGCAACTGTTGCATTTTGTGCTTCATCAAATCACATGGTGTTTTCCTCCATCTCAATGTACTCAATATTGACTTACAAGACAACAACACCATCGACTAAACATAAGTCGAGAAACATGATCGACACACATGGTCGTCAAGATAAGATCGACACAAGTCGAGACTCATGTGAAACATGTCAACCTTCCAAAATGACAAGTCTAAAATCATGATAAACAATCATGCGACAATCATGACTCATCCATGATGACAATCATCCAGTTCAATGTTTATGCACTTTCAAAACCAAATGCATATGCATAGCTCTTCAACTCTCCTTCCTGTAGAAACATAGGTGCGTAAACCCAAAGCATGTGGGTACTAAAGAGCTGAAAATGAAAAGTATATGTGGCTGTAACTAAATGGACAGCATACCCCTCTTTTACATGTTCTTGAACGAGGTGGTATAACACAAGTATGCTTACAAAAATAAAAGCATTCACATGCAACTTGCCTCTACCAAAATATGACAAACTGCTACAACTTGTCAACTTCAATAAAAGGGAATAGCTAAGGCTGAAATGTGCATCTATTGCAAAAAAATGAAAGCCTTGCTTACTCAAGAAATCAATCCATTTCTTACCAAGCCAACTCAATGGCGAATCCTTCTGCTGAAAGTCTTCTTGTGAATCATCTTGACTTACATCAATGATGGAATCTCCTCTTCCATTCTTGTCAATATTTTCATCCAACTGCTTCTTGTGCCGTGGATGAGAGGTTGGATGCAATGTCCAACATTGGTCAATGAGATGACCCCTCCTCTGACAATGAGTGCAAATCTTTTGCATGAACTCTTCATGTTGCCTTTGCTTGTAAAGTTTCCTGAAAGTGGACTTTCTCTTCCAACACTTTGAAACGTGATGGTTATATAAACCACAAAATGTACATGGTCTTTTTCCATTGTTATATGCATATTTATTATGCTTAACATAATCAAAAGCAACTGAGTTATAGGCAGATTTATACCTTGAACTTTCACCTTTTTCGCTGCTTTGAGGAGGTGAATTGAAAGAGCCACAAGCTCTCTTTTGAAGACTCTCAAATCTGCTCTTGTCCTCATGGTTGTCACAACCTTTTTGTTGCACACATTTGCATTCATCTTGAATACAAGTTTTGCATGCTGAAGAGTTTGAACTTTCATCAAAAGTTCTTGAACTTTCACCTTGAAAACCTTCTTGAGGAGGTGAACTTGACACAAAAATTGTGCTTGAAACTTTTTCATTAGTTTCCTCAACTTTGGAATTTGCTTCAACAATTTGTTCATAACCAAGACCACAATATTTAGGTCTCTCTTCAACAACAATAGGCTCAACAATGCCTTGTGCATGCTTGCCTAACCCTTTACCTTCATAGCCCATTTTTAACATTAACTTGGACCCTATTCCTTTTGTGTGATTCTCAAAAACACCAAAGCAWTCTTCTTGAGARGAATTTGAAGGCAAACTAACATTACATACCTCATGTGCATGCATGTACTTGGTAAGGGTTTCTTTTGCTTCTTGGAGTTGATTCTCCATCTCCTGCAACCTTTCAAGAAGTTGTCCATTCTCCTCCTTCATGGCCATCAACTGCTCTTGAAGGACAATGCTCTCTTCCCTATCTTTCCACAATTCTTGTACCATATCCTTCATGGTTAGCAATGCATTAAACATCTCTTTATCAAAGAAATTAGATTTGGAAGACGTAGGAGAACTATCAATGCTTAAAGAATCCTCCATACTTGCAAGATAGCAAACTTTAACACCAAAACTTGCACAAATACCAACAGCTAAAACTCAAGCTATCATTGGCAAATACATGAGCAAAATAAACTAAGCTCCGATACCAACCTGATCTGAAAATAGAAGGCTGACTTGTTATGCTATGCAAGCACCCTCTACCTCATAAAATAAATCTTAACAGGACCTTGCTTCATGTGTTTAAAATGTGCAAGTTGGTTTATGTGTTAAGTTCTTGGTTCTTCTTTGCAAAGTTCATGTGTGAGGAATGTTCTTTTAAATTCTTAATCATGTGTTATAAATCAATGTATAGCAAATAAAAATGCAGCAAATAACACATAAAAATCACAGCAATACCAAGATGATAAAGGAGTTCACCCCTCTCTGGGCTACATCTCCTTGAGCCTCCTTCAATGGACTTGGCTCTTTGGGATTAGTTTGTCAAATGCTCATTACAAGCTAATGCTCAACTCCAATGGATTTACAGACTGTACCATTGGGTTCAGAATACATAAAAACCCCAAATTTGACTGTAAAAACTCTGCAAATGGACAATGGCTCATCCAGCAATGACCTCTTCTACATGTGACCTCCAAGCTTCCCTGAGCTTCAATGGGATGAAAACACCTGTAGAAGTCCTCCAATGGATCTGAAACCTATCCCAATGTGTTCATAGCATAATAAATAGTCAAGAATGACTATTCAGTCTCAGAAAATGGACATGGGCTCATCTGAGCAATGCCTCAAACAATGAGGGCTTTAAGCTTCATGGAGCTTCCTCAAGCTTCAAATGTGAAAAACCTGCAAAATGGTCTCTTCAAATGCCTGTGAAAACATCACCAATGGACTCAGAACGTCCAAAAACCCCTAGCTGGGCTTTTACGGCTCCTGATTTGGTCAAAAACTCATCAAGTTATGCTTGCTGCCATTTTTCCTCTTCAAGCTCTGTTACAGGCTCGCCATATTGCACCTGTGGGAAAGTGAACCTAGCTCCGAGCGTTTTCCCGTCCAAAATCCAGCACACACGTGCGTTCCACAAATCGCGCTAATTTGTCGAACAGTTACCCGGAATAAAGCCCCCAAGAACGGAGGTGTTGGGCGCATGGGAGACCATATGGCCACGTCCCGCGCACAAAAAGGCTAGGTTCCACCGTTTAATATGGAAATGAAAAGTGTCGGGTACGTGGTTTTAAAACCCAACACCAAACTCTCGCGTGCCATTTACACCACATTTCCCGCGCGATATAATACCGTGGCATATAATGGTTTAAACCGTTGGTTATAAAACATAACACACATTTTACATATGTTATACATCCCCGTGCGCCAAACCTTAACACACATGGTCATGTGTTAATATGCGTGACCGGGGGCTCATATGAATTACAGCCCCGCGCCCTCCGTTTTCATATAATAATGGTCACATATAATAAAACAATGGAACCTTGGCATAGAATGTTAACCCCGCGCACAGTTTCAGCGGAAGGTAAGGTCATATCCGTGGCATAGAACCGGGGTCTGACTGCGCTATTTCAAAACACATTCCCGCGCGTATTCCACATAAAACTTTCGGTCACATTGTAATTGAATGGAACAGTGGCTTACACCATTTCAAAACCCATATGCGTGGCCCATAATATAAAGTGTATGGTCGTATGTTAAATGTGTGTGACCGGGGGCTTCGTATAAGGTTGAAATCCCGCGCGATGGCATTTGGAAACCGGCGTGGTCACATGTAATGTCAATGGAACCACGGGTCGGGGCCAAACCCCGGCCCGCGCCCTTTTCCATGCAAAATAATACGCCAAATTAAATTTAAATGCGCCCATCCTTATAACAAGAAACACCAAGCGGTATGTTGGCTAGCCGAAACTCATTAAAACGTTGAATGGTGGGGAGGTCCGGGGGTCGAACCCCGCGGCCTCCGTAATGTTTTATTCGACCAAATTGTCCAAACCGGGGGTGCCACATGGCAGCCCTTGATTGGGCCACGTGGCACCCTACAATTTGCCCCAAACATGCCATGTGTCACAACATTACTCGTCCACCAACCAACCAATCACATCGTGACACGTCATCTGCCTGCCACGTCGATTGTACGGTCGCCATGTCAGCTGTACGGCCTCTGCCACGTCAGCTGTACTGCCTGCCCAATCAGCATCAAATTTTTGCCTGTTTGGCCCGGCGAACAGATCGCGATAACTTCTCCATACGGACTCTGTTTGCGAAAGTAAATATACCGCCGGAATCAGGAGAACGAGACGGACGCAATGGTACCATTTTTCGTCGCATTCCGAGCACTTTGAAAATTGAGCAAATTTTAGACCCCTGGTCCAGATTCTGATCAGGCCTAACGGGGATTAAACCGAAAAGGGATGGGGCCTAGATTATCAGGGACAGAAAGATATAGAGCTATAGGTCAGTGGTTAGATCCAACCCAAGAAAGGATATGGGACAGGGGCATGACAACCTCCCCCAAAAATCTACTTCTCATTAAAAAATGATCTAGCTTGGCAATAATATGTCATGTTCCCTGTCTTTTGCTTGACCAGGTGAAATGGCCAAAAGAGGGATTTATATCAATCAGATCGAAAATAGTATAAGGTATTCCATGTATTCCTTTTTTGAATCTCTAACAATATATCCCCTTCCCTTTTAAAAAATGTGGAGTGTAGTATTAAATTCGCCAAAAAAAATAAGGGGAGCAGAGCTTACTCTCCCTTGTAGAGAAAGAAAAGAGTTCCAATAGACAATTTTGTCTCTGTGTACTGAAGGGATATAAACATTAATGATAGAGTAGGACTTACCAATTGGAAGATGAACTAGAGTAACTAGGAGCCAGTTGGAATCATTGAACCATTCCTCCAATCTGAATTGTTGTGCATTCCATAAAGTAAGAGACTGCTAGAGGCACCGCAAGAACTTATTTCTTTCCCTACACTAGCCTTACACTTAAAACTAATATGTTGAAGGACCTTCGTGTCCTTAATTGTTTTCTCCTGGATAAGGAGGACCTAGAATTCTAATCAATTCTTTCTTGTTTTCTCTCCCTAGTCCTCAACAATTCCAGGAGACGAGCTTCGCCATTTAGAGGAAGATTTGGGGTTTCCCCTCTTTAGGGGAGCAGATCCTCCCTAATTTTTAGTCGGTCTAGGTTCTTTCTTAGTGTATCCATCAAGCATACTTTTCTTTCCCATCTCTATATCTCTCCGAGCAGTTTCTTCCCTCCTTTGACTATTTGATTTCCTTCCTAGTTTTTTGGAGGAAAAAAGGCTTGTGGAATTTGGATTTGTCTATTCCTATGAACTCTCCACTATTTCCCCATCTTCCTTCTCTTTCTGAGGGACTATTTTTTGGACTATAGGGGGAATTTTGGGATCGTCGGTCGGGTCCAAGGAGTCCTGGGGATTGGGATTAGGGTTTTCTTCAGGATTGTCTTCCACATCTGATAAAATATTGTATTGATTCTTGGTTGGAACGATATATTTATGATTTCCTATTGAAGATGATGTTGGAGCTTCTTGAGATTTTGGATTGGAGGGAGATCCCTATGATGGAGGAGCTTGTCTATGTTGAGGACCATGTTTAGTATTTTGTTTCTTTCGTTTTGGCTACTTCCATTGCTCATTAGGATATTCTATTGGCTAATCCACTGGGACTTTTGGGAATATCTTGGCGAAATGGCCATATTCATGACATATATTTCATTTAAAGGGGATTTTTTCATAGTCCACTTCTTGCAGATAAGTCAAGTTGTCTAGAGTGAGCTTGATGGCCTCTAGAAGGCCCTTTTCCAAGTCCACCTTGACACAGATTGGGGCACAATACTAAATTCTTTCTTTGGGTTCAGCATGATCTATATAATTTCCCCAAAGAGTTCCCAATGGCTCACAGAGTCTTGTCATTCCAACAATGGAGAGGTGGGAATGGGAGGCAGACCCAAATAGGGACTTTTGACAAGATGTCATTTTCCAGATTAAAATCTAGAGTCAAGCAATTCAAATATAGCCCTCGATCCCCAATGAAGAAAGGGCCACCTTTGAAAATAAGATCTCAATCTTCCTTCTTTTCAAATAGAAAGGCAAAGAAACCTCTTTCGCAAAAAGAGTGTGACATCCTACCTTATACAAGTAGCTTATAGTTCTTATCAACCTAGATTTATATAGATCTAGGTGAGGGACAAATCTTGATACACTGCCCAACTAGAACATTCTCTGCAAATTGCAGTGCGAGGCTTTGCAAGCTTGCCTGAATCGGGACAGAAGGATTTCATCCAACTTTTTAACAAACCTTGAATGAGTCAGCTTAGGATGCTTTGGGATACCATCAACCAAGGACGCAAAGGTTGTGATGTCTATGGAAGGTGTGGGAGGAGGGGGAGGAAGTGGGTGGGGGTCACTAGGGAATCCACCAGGGGAAGCCATGGAAGACGCAAGGAAAGAAAATAAAATAGGGTTTGCTCAGAGCTTCAGCTTGCAAGGAAACAATTTATTTTGAGGGTAAATGTAATGTTACAAACATTTTCCATCACATATTTTATCGATCACTACATAAAAGTTTGATTAGAACCATAAATTTTGGATGCAAGTCAACAAGAGATCATGCCTATAGTCTCCATAAAAATAAAATTTGTGATTTGAGACATTAAGAAATTAAAAAATTATTTTCCCTAATGCCATTTGTACTTGTTCCATAAATATTATTTTGACATCCATAGCAGGTTTTCAAGTTGGGATTCCACTACAAAAATAGGAGTTCAATCCAATTTCTAGTTTGTTTCTATGTATAGAAGATTAAGTCATGTTACTAATGTAGGATAAAAAGGAAAATATAAGTAATATTAGCTAATATTTCCTAGACAAACACAACCAAATATTAGAATTCATAAATATCAAATTAGATCCATACAACAATCTCTTCATCGTATCACCATTTATTCCATAGACAAATTTCATAGAACCCTCCAAATCATACCAAAATACCTTGCTCCTAGACTCTTCACATCCTTAGCATCCACTACAAGCATAACACCTTCTTGTGGAGGTTTTTATGGAACCTCCCTGAAAAATCTATCCCTTCTCTATTTATAGTGGAGGTGGGCAGCCAGAGGTTTTTGCGGAGGTTTTTTTATCGATGTGCCTTTAAGGTACATACACACCGGTGTGCACATAAAAAATAAATCACTGGTGCTTCAATGTTTAAAAGCACCATCATACATTATAACAAAAATAGCAAGCACTGAAAAAAGGGCACTGGTGTCGTTGAACATTACGCATCGATGCACATCATTATCATTAGGCACACCGCGGTAAGGTAAATAAAAAAAAATTACCAAACCGATTTTCATTGTTACACTTTATCCCATGTTTTTGAACTCTCAATGAAGCACCAATATTCATGCTCCTTCCAAAGATACCCTAGTTATGGTTCTCTATAGTGACTTGGATAGCTCCATTGGTAGATTCCACACATTTCCAAATTTTGGAAATTACCACGAATTTTCATTTTCTCTCAATGGTGAAACCATGCCTCCTCGAGAAATTAGAGGCTAGGTAAATTGTTTATTACCTCCCTATTTGCATTTTTATGCAATTAAAAGTTGAATTTAGCTTGAAATTTTTCATTTTTTTCATTTTTTTCCCAATTTCACACAGTGTGCATGAATGCTTTAGCCCGCCCCGAAGCAGTGCATCCTATGTTAAATACACAGTAAGCACTACCTCTAGTGTGTCTAATATAAATGTATGCACCGATGTCATTCAAAGAATAACATTGCAATAAGTTTTAAAAACAAAGTGATGTGTCCTTTGGAATGCCCTGTAATCAACACGTAATTGGTTTCCCCCTGCACCAATACATTCCACTTAATTAAGCGAACCACTAAATTTATGATATATAAAATTTAACGTAGTGATGTAACCATTTTAACCAAATGCATCGGTGTTGTTTACAAAACCGCATTGGGACATATATTGACCGACTTGACATAGTGGGGCATCTCATTGTATGCTTCGTGCTCGGTGCTCTATGCTTTACAATGCACCACTGAAAAAAATGTCAGTGCTCCAATATCACGGTAGCACCGATGCCTTAATAGTAACACAACGCACCATTTTAGTTTTAATAAAGTAATTTAACCTAGTAGTTCCCATAGGTCCAATAAACATACTGGTGTCATAAAGAGCATGACACTTGGTCGAATTTTTCATAATCCACCAACGCAATGTGTCTTATTCGACACACCGCTAAAATACGTGGTGATGTGACAATAAGCATGGAGCACCAGTGTGTAAACGCTAATAGTACGCAACATGATAGGTTTTGAAAAATAAGCATATAAGTTTGTCTTCTATAAGGCCATGTTTCCAGTGCATTAGTAATGCAACACACTGCTAAACAACATGTCGATGCTCTATTAAAACTACCACAATGGTGATTTCAGTTTAACAAAGTGCGCCAGTAATTTTTGCACCATGAATTTTAGTTTAGCAGTGCATCTTTTTTAACGAAATGAACTGGTGCAGTTAAAAGAACTGCACCAAAAATATATTGTACAATTTTATGTTTCAATGTGTTTCATTGGATGTCCTGTTACCATTTATCTATAAAACCCAACGTGCCACAAAACATAATGTCGGTGATATAATAACATAGTAGCACCAGTGCGTTAATATTACCACATCACATCGCTTAAGTTGTAATGAAACAATTTAACCTAGTGGTGCTTGTAGGTACAACAAACACACCAATGTTGTAAAGAGCACGACATCAGGACGATTATTTCACAATTTAACGGGCAATTCATCTTATGGGACACATTGCTAAGACATGTGATGGTGCGACAAGAAACTTGGTGCACATGTGTGTGTTAGTAACAACACTGCATGGCAGTGATGTTTCTCTGATATAGAGTACTATAGGTGGGGCGTAGGTTCTATTTTAGATGCACTGGTTGCTTTTTTAGATTTTTTTGCAAAAAAATCTAACAATATTTTTATGTGAATCAAAGACGATGACGAGAGGAGTAGCAGCATCAGGTCGAGATGCACACATTTGTACATGAGTGGGAGGCCATGGAGAGGGAGAGGAAGTTGTTCCCTCACCCTATTTCACAATAGAAACATGACCTTTTGATGGATGTTGGCCTCCTCAAGTTTTATCAGGAGGGTACATCCCTCATATTGGGAGACATGTGTCATGGGTGGCTTATCCCTATATCTCAAACCATGTGTTTGTGCTTCTCTAGTTAGACAACAATCAACAAAAAACAACTTAACCTTTCAAGTTGAACTCCATATGGTTGGGGGAAGGGGGGTTCAATGCTATAGTGAAAGAGGTTTGGAGCTTTGTGGAATTCATGGATGAATCATTATCCCAACGAGGACTTGTCTAGAAATTGAAAAAGCTAAAACACAGAGTGACAGCTTGGGCGAAAGAACAAAGGAGACTGGAACTCATGAATATTGATAAAATTGAGGAGGACCTAGAGATTTACTATCATACAAAATCACAAAGGACTGACTCGGTCGATACAGATCTCCATATCAAAGAGTTAGCGGAAGAACATACCAAGCTCCTTCTGGTGGAAGAGGAAATAGGGAGATAGCATAGCAGAGCTAATTGGTTATAGAAGGGAGACCATAATACAAAATTCTTCCATCAATTTGCTAGCCAAGGGAGAAATCAAAAAACTATTTGGGAGATCCAGGATGGTAGCGACACTTGTCACATAGGTCAGGAGGCCCTTGTATCTGAAGCGGTGAGACACTTCAATTATTTCTATGCAGACACGAGTCATAACTCGATTGTCGAGCAAGTAAGCATAGTTCAACAATATCCTCACTTAGTAGATGATATTGACAATTAGTTACTTGAAAGACCTTGTACCAAAATTGAAATCCTAGTTGTCCTTAAGAGCTTTGCCAAGGAAAAAATTCCTAGGCCGAACGGGTGGACGGTAGAATTCTTTTTCTTTTTCTTGACCCGGTAGGGGATGACCTTCTTGAGACAGTGGAGGAATCAAGGAGGGGTGGAATGATGAATAGGTCCTTAAACTCGACCTTTATAGTACTCATTCCAAAAATGAGCAAGCCCACTTCCTTTGGCGATTTCGTACCTATAACACTTTGTAATTTGGTTTACAAAATCATTGAAAAACTCATTACAGACAAGATTAAACCGATACTTTCGCGATCTCTTTCTGGGGAGAAACTGGGGTTCTTAAAGGGTAGAAATATATTGGACGTAGTTGGTACAGCTCAAGAATGTTTCCATAGCATCAAATTAAAGAAGTTGAATGCAATTATACTAAAGTTGGACCTGCAGAAGGCTTACGACTGTGTAAACTAGGATTTTCTACGGATGATCCTTCTCTAATCGGGCTTTGGACTCATGCTTACTAATTGGATAATGAATTGTGTTAGTTAAACAACCTTTGTAATCTTGATCAATGGCGGGACTACTCCATTATTTCAGAGTGGGAGAGGACTAAGACAAGGTTTCCCCTTATCCCCACTACTCTTTATCTTAGTGATGGAAGGACTTAACCTTCTACTCAAACAGATACAGTCTGAAGGGAAACTTTCGGGAGTCAAGGTTTCCAGGTTGATTAAGATTCTCATTTTGTTTTTTGTGGATGATGTCCTTATCATGAATAGTACTTGTGTACAAGAATGGAAGGAAATTGACTCAATAATGGCTACTTTCTACTGCACTTCAGACCTGATTATAAACCCCCACAAGTCAACCTTACATTACTCAGGGGTTCAGGTGGAGGATTTAGTTCCTTTCAAGGTAATATTCCCTTACAAATTTGTGGATTTATCTGTAGGTTTTAGGTATCTGGGATTTTATCTCAAGCCTACAAATTACAAGGTCGAAGACTTGTGTTGGCTCATTGCTAAGTTTGAGAGAAGGATTGGTCTCTAGTGCCATCATTGACTCTCCTTAGAAGGGTGGTTTGTACTATTAAAATCGGTACTCGAGAGCTTGCTAGTTTATTGGTTGGCAGTTGCCATTATTCCTTCTTTTGTTCTTAATAGGATAAGACAACTGATGTTCAATTTCTTGTGGATGGGTAGTGGGTAAAGGGATCACATTCACCTATGCAAGTGGGAGATCATTGCAAAACCAAAATCCTACGGAGGTTGGGGAGTCAGGAACTTATTTATGTTCAGTAGAGCGTTGACTGCAAATACCTTATGGAATTATTTGATGAAGGATGACATTTGGCATAAAGTTCTAAAGGAAAAATATTTTCCATATATCATGGTGGTGACTTGGCTGAGAAACGCCATGCCTAGGACTCATAACGCCTCAAACACTTGGAGAAATCTGGTCAAATCTTTGGATTCAATTACACACTAGTTGAGATGGAGTCCAGGTTCAGGTCATTATATTCGTATTGGAGAGGATGAGATCTCGGGAATGGGATTAAATTCACTACACTCAGCCGATCTTATCACTACACTAAAGTAGCGCAGTATCTACTTTCTATATCAGGCAAGAGGTGTAGGTAGATCAGGGGTGGTTTTGGCTCAGTGGAAATCTAGTGAAGATTTGGGTTTCACTGGCATTGAGGCGTCTAAATCGGATTATTATTGCAGAGATTTGGTTAACTCGAGAATTCAATTGACTGACAGACCTGATAAACTAAGCTGGACCAGGGGAGATGGATCAGGAAACTTCATAGCCAAAAATGTCTACAATGATCTAACCTCAAAAATGTGGATTCCAAACAAAAGTGGGTGGAAACGTTCACTTTGGGATTGGGATCTTTCTCCAAAAATAAAATTGTTCACTTGGTTATTGTTGGATGACATAATCCTTACCTAGGAAAATTTGTAGAGAAGAGGTTGGTCTGGACCAAGCATTTGTTTCCTATGCTTACAAGAGCCTAAGATAGTTTTACACCTTATGGTTCAGTGCAGTTTCAAGAAGCAGGCATAGACTATGATTTATAAAGTTTTAAATATAAATACCAGTTGGATAGGTTCCACCTTGATTTCATGCTTTAAATATTGGTTAAGACAGTGCCCAACTCGACCATCATTGCCTTCTATCATTTGTTGGAACTTGTGGCTAGAACACAATAAAGTTATCTTTAAGAATGGCCATTCATCCATCGTCTCGGTATTACATAGGACTCTCAGATGTTTAGGAAAATCCCAAGCATTACAACATCTAGCCCTTCCCTTGCACACTCCCCCTATGCAAAAGGAAGGTATACTAGCAAGGTGGTTTGATGAAGAGACACAGAGTCATGGTGACTTAAGTGGTGCATGAGGAGTCATTAGGATTGATGAGCATATTGTTTTTAAGTGGACTTTTAATTGTGGACTGGGTTCAAACACTAGAGCCGAGCTATTGGGAGTATGGGCATTACTAACATTAGCTTCCCGTTTCCATATCCTAGATATACAAATATTTGGGGACTCTAGGATTATCATTGAGTGGATAAATCAGAAAGGTACTCCACATGTGCTTCAATTGGATTGTTGGAAAGACTAGATCAAATAACTTTGCAAATTTTTTAGGTCCTTAAGTTTCACACACATCTACAAAGTTTTCAACAAGCAGGCTGATGAGTTATCCAAAAGGGCATTGCAGAACCACAAAGAAAAAATCTTAGATAATCAGATGGAAGAGGGGCATGTTGGCCCCACAGTGATCCTAAATCTCCTTTGATGTAACTTATTCCTTCGGAATAGCAATAAGTTAGTTTACTTTTTCTATATTTATCCACAGGGATGATGAAAGGCCATATATCTATCTCTCCGTCTAATGTCTAGAAATTACATGGCTATCTTGTGGGTTGTTAGTTTATAGAATCAGTTTAAGAATTAGTTTTTTCCTCTTTGTTTGGAGTGATCCAGGTACAAAAGAAGTGAATTTTGGTATTACATTTTCTTTTCTTGACTGAAAATATTATATCAATATATAAGAACAATTTTCTATTGGAAAAAAAAAGCAAATAAAAAAGAGGCATTTAACATTATTAACATAACAAATAGAAAAGAGCATATTGATTTCAGCCTCCATTAAAAATGTTCTGAAACATTAGATAGAAGCCATTTAAAATTATGGCTCCACTAGAGTAACCATAAACATCAACACCGAGTCAAGTACAAAACCAATTTTACACTCGTTGCAGACATGAAATCCACACCAGACTTTGAATTTAACTGCATTAGAATACAAAACAAGAATCCCTTCCCTTGAATTTATGGATAGTTCACATGTTCAAGAGTTGGGATTTAACTGTACTTAAAAACCAACCAATTAGCTATAAGGCCCACAGATCTTTTACTAGCTTGGTTGGAAGTAATTTTCTGTCAAACCTAGAAGACGTGATCAATCACAGAGACAACCTAAAATCTAAGTCAACATTTTCCAAAGGCACTCTAGTAGCAATTTGGTTGTCCTAGAAAATGAATTATGCAATGCCTGTGTTGCTTAATTCATATAGAAACTTATAGAAGGGCATAGATCCCTCGTCTTGCAGTGCAGTTTCTATGGAACTTATTGAGTTACGTTGAAGCAATCCCATAAACATAAAATTTGATTTGGTACTCAAGCCTCCAGTGATTCCCCGAATAAAAAGAAACACAATTAGTTCCCTTTTGATGGGAAAAAATAAGAAGAAAAGGCTTTGAACTACTTAGCCTGTGATGACAAGCATAATTTCCAATACCACAAAATGTCATCATTTTCCTGGCAATGAAAAAAAAAACAACAATAAATAATACCTCTGGACTTGAATAAATTTCATAGGTTAAGCCCACCACTTGAGGGGCTTGCGACAGCGTACCATCCCCCTTACACCATGTAGTCTGACTTTAAACTATTACATCTCTCATTGTGGAATGGCCCTTTGTAAGTTTCAGGTGTAGAATACATTAATCCAACAAGAGAATAAGTACGAAAGATGGCATGGGAGGCAAAACAAAAATTTGACATGGATGCGAAATGGTTCACATCTTAATAGTCCCTGTCATAGGCATAGAGGGACTATAGCGATCGATAAAGCGTTGACTACATATTAGTTTGTCCTTTGAACGGAAATATTTGCACAATACCTATTGTTGGAGCTATGAAATTAAAAGCATATATTTTTAGATATTAAAAGTTAACATATATGTATTGATCTGATTGGCTAAGAGATTGGAGGTCTTATTGCCAGCTTCATTATTCCCAATGCAGTGTATGGAAACATATCCAAAAAAAATTCTAGTAGACAGTATGTTTTAATCATATATTTTTCCTATATATTGCTTGAAGGTTGATTAATGCTACCATTAGTTCGAATGTTTTTATTAACATTTTCTGCTACCCGAATATATCTGTCAGTTTTGATATGTACTAAGCATATTGAAATGTTTTCATATCCAAGCTTTGTATATTTCTTGAAATTTATTGACACTTATTATGATATGCCTCAATAGGCCTGACAGCGTAAATGTTTACATGACGCGACGTTCTCCAACACCCCTGACAGCTTAAATGTTTGCATATCGCGAGGTCCTTAGACAGCCTGAGAGTCTTAAATGTTTATGTAAATACAGTTCTCGAAGTACATGACAGTTCAATAGCCATTGTATGTTTCATCATTGTTTTTGCATTGAAGCTACATACATTGTTTACTAGTTCGGTGACTGCTTCTTCTTTGTTGGTTTGTCGGGTGCTGCCATTGTATGTTTCATCCTCGTAATCGTTGAAGCTAGATGCATTATTTACTGGTTCGGTGAGTGGTTCTTCTTCGGTGGTTTCTCAGTTGCTGTTTTTTGTTGTTTCGCTCTCGATTCGACCTGCGCTTCTGCATTTCATCGTTTCGAAGTAAGTTTCGATGCCATAGTTTCATTTTGTATTCCTTGTTTGTTGTTAAGTGTTTACAGTTTGCAAGTAAGAATGTTTTCTTATTTGTAGTCGCATGTTCCTTGTATGTTTCCAGTTCCTTTTCTGCTTCGGCTGCAGTTTGGTAATCGTTGGAGATACATATGTTGTTCACTGGGTCGGTGGCTTTTGCTGGTTCGTTGGTTCCTGGGTTGTTGGTTCTATTTGTTTTCCTGGGGTTTGCACTTTGGGGCCCTGGGGGTGTAGTTCATCCTCTTCGTTCTTTCTCTCTAGTTTGGTCCTTGCTGATTTCTTTTCTTTGATTTGGCCTTGCAGGGTTGGGGTGCAACGACGGTGGTTGGAGCTTTTTTTTTTTTTGGATTGTTATTTTTTTGGGGGGGAACTTTACAGTGTTCAACCCCTGCACCCACAAGTCAATCTGCAGTTGTGTTATTTTCCATTTTTGTAGAGGCCACTATCTGTATTTGTGTGAGATTTTCTTGGTGCTTGAGTTCTGCCATGAAAGAAAATAGTTGCATACAAAATTGTTGGAGGATTACATATGAAGTTACAATATCCACTGTTGTTTTGTTGGGATAAAGCATATGTATGCAGCCTACATTTATAGAGCATGTATGGTCAGATGTGCGGATATGACATGACATGTTCTTTCTCCTCTACATAGACTGGTGTGCGCACGATACAAATTGTGTTGTGCTTGAGATATGATATGTGCAACAAAGATTCTTCAAGATTATATTTTCATGTCTGGAAGCATGTCTGGGTAGTTTTCCATGGAAAACTGAGAACTTGTAACATGGGCACAGCAGTCTGTGTAGAGGATAAAGAGCATGGTTAAAGGGAAAATCTAGATGAATTGCCAGGGAAAACCAAAAATCATTTAGTTGCGGACGTGCAATTGCGTGATATTTTCTGCCTTGTAATATATTTTGGCCAGGGAAAAAAAAGTTAGACGTTTACACCCATGGATACAGAAGAGCAAAGGTTTATGTTTCTGACTTTGTAAACTGTTCGTTGAGTCAGTTTTGTTGTATTTACATATTGCTTGTTCTCTAGTGAATACCAGCTTCCATTGATGTACATTGAATTTTGTGGTTTCCCACATTGAAACAAACAAAGTAGCTGAAGAAAAGGAGGGAGTCTTGACTGTATTGGTTGAAGAGGATATAGAAAGGTGCATGATTGTACTGTTGTTTCATATTGCGTTGTTTTGTATTTCATTTATGGTCTGTATATGTGTTAAACTAGTTGCATGCCTTCCTACATGATAGGTTATCTTGGTTACATATGTTCCTTCCTGCAGACTAAGCTAGTTTATGTCCATTGTGTTTGTGTTGCATTGCTGCATTTAAAGAAACAAAATCACTGGACAGGACGAAGGACTCTTTGGCAGGTAAATAGACCTTTTTATTTTTCTTTTAGATGTCTATTTTCATACTAACTTGCCTTCATCTCGATTGCATCTTCGGCATTGTTGCCTTGGAAAAAATAGGTTGCTTGTACAGGGAGATGAATTGTTTTGCGCAGCAGCAGAGGGTTCTATGGTACAATCCTCTAAAATGTATACCAAGTGTGCCGGTAAATTAAATATACAAACCGAGAGGGAGCATATAATATTAGACTTGAAAACGATGAATTCATAGTAATGGGCCTTTCTGCGCTCCATGTTTCTACTTTTTCCATTTTCTATTATCCCTTTTGTTTTCTAATTCATCTGCTTAGTGTGGTTTCCAAAAATTCTCTCGTGCGTCGGTTGGCGGACTAACGGACTGACATATGTGGTCCTGCTTCTACCTTATTCCATAGTTACCCACTTTGTCGATTGCGGCTTCCAGGTTGGCAGGTTGAAGATTGCTCCCCCGGCTTCCAGGGGTCCGCGATATACACATTGGCCATGGTGACCCGCAGTTACTCCCTGTTTATTGTTAAACATTTGTCAAGTTAAAAAATTAAGATTCATACAATTTTACGGTTACTTGGTCCTTCCGATGGATAATATACAATGCATATATTTGTTTACTCATGATGTTCATCTGCACATGCTTGCATCAAAAAAAGTTGGACTAGTGAGATGTCCATGATCAATCAGTCATCCCAGACATCAGCAGACCGACAAGGCCAAAGGTAAAGATGCATACGTTGTCCTCTTACTATGTTTACTAAACAAATTTCATGGGCTATATATTCATCTATGGCATGGTGGATATGCTAATGCCATTTGCAATACATGGTTTCCAGCTTGCAAGAAGTATCAACAAGTACAAGAAAAATGCTGAACGTGTTGCATGTTTCACAGACCAAGAGGTGTGGTTGCGAAATTGTGGCTCCATAGTTCATCAATACTATTCGTGTACTTGTAGCACACTACCATTCACTTTAGTTTTCTTGTT
Organism: Picea engelmannii; assembly: GCA_009831015.1. Taxonomy (NCBI): domain Eukaryota; kingdom Viridiplantae; phylum Streptophyta; class Pinopsida; order Pinales; family Pinaceae; genus Picea; species Picea engelmannii. The sequence continues at coordinate 1,342,276 of ML778591.1, read as the reverse complement.
CAAAAAATATCATCAGGTCTAGAGTTGTGACATCCAAAGTACTATCAATAGAGGGCTTGAACAGCTGCCAAACTGGACAAATGTTCGTCAGGGACATAATGGTTGTCTATACCACCTACTTGGACAAGGCAAACAAAAGTAGATCCATTATGCATGCTGATATGACAGACAAGGATGCCATGATGATAGTCACACTCACTGTTCCTCCACAACTTCTCCAGAAACATGCAGAAAAGATATTGCCGCATAATGGTATATCCATTACAAATTTTAATGTATTGCCCAAAATAGTATATGACCGTGGTGATTGCGATCGAATTATTTTGCTCAACGAAACAAGTATTGTGGAAAAAATTCTTGCTATTTAATCATAATATCGTTTCCTCCTAAACTTGACTATCAGGTAGCTTGCACAGAGCACTGATATTTACCCAATCAGAATGATTGGGGATACTATGACAATGGCGAGAAAATTTGGGTCGCAACACATTTTCCATATAAAAGATGGACAGTCAGACAGCGACAAGGCAATGCTACCGCTTTTCATATTCAGTTTTTTTCTTAACTTCCGCATCTGCATATATGTGGGATAAGTTACACAAATATTGCACTGTTCCATGTTGTAGCTACAATTGTTCGATATGTATTTAGATTTGTTTTCGTCAATGGAATAACAATTGCATAGAGGGCAGATTCCACTTATGTTGTTCAAAAATATAACAAATAAGAAGGATTCTAGAGAAAGGATCTTTCGGACAACCCAGGCAATGTTTGTAACAGAGTTGCGAGAAAATATAGTAGAGGATCTGGAGAAACTAGCTAGCTCTACAATTGTTGTGCATATACATCCACAAAATCATCCTCACTTTTCTTATAGAAATAACCTTCAACAAATTCCTGCACCTGTTTACTTTTTCTTTCTTTTTTTATAGGGGAGGGGGGGATGCAATGGTGTATTATATTGTTCAATGTATTAATCCCTTCGCTCGCGTTGCTAGGTTGAAGGTATTTTAGTTGCAGCTAATGTGTACTCAACCCCCTTTGAGCCTGTATGTGCAAAATGTCATTATGTTGTTTATGCTTCCTCTTTGATAAGTGATGATACGATTGATTGTCTGAGATGCGATGAAAAATGTCCACATATTTATGGACATTGCGTCAATGGTATTATCTTAACCATGGGCAACACAATTGTGCAGTGTTCGGTTAGGCAGCCTCTGTTACAAAATGTGCTTCCTGAATTGGAAGAGTTATCGTATGAAACATATTTACACAAAAAGGCAAGCAGTGTATATATGTTGCGACAACTTCATATACAGAGCAAATTCACCTTAAATGAGGACAATGCAATTTTGCATATCAGCTGAAGAAGGGAAAAAAAATTAAATCAAACTTTGGGAGGAAACGAAAATACCTCATGTCTCTCTGTAATATTTGTTCAACATCCATATGAATGTTCATTTCAAGAGAAAAGGAATGCGCCGACATATTTTCTTTGTATATCAAATTGTTTGGTGCAAAGGTCGATGGGTTCTGCTCAATGGAACCTTCTGGGAACTTTCTTCTGGGTTGTTTAAACTATGGTTGGTTCTTGGTTACCTAGTTTGTCTGTCAATTTGTATACCGTGGAACTCCAGCTCTTCTTTGGAGGACAGGGAACAATATAGTTGAATTTCTTTGGCCAGGTGGCACGCAGATCCGCCTGATAATTTCTATGGCATTGTGACGCAAATGTACTATGTGACTTGTTTTGGCAAATTTCTTTGATCGATGAACTTGGTCAAATTATTGTTGTGAAATAATTTGAAATCAATGAATATATAGTGTGTAGAGTGCAACTGTCCTATCATAACAACAAGAGGTTCTTAAAATTCAAATTGATCATTGTTTTCGCAATTTTTTCTTATTCGATGAACTTGGTAAAATTAATATCCTGGAATAATTTGAAATCAACGAATATATACTGTGCGGAGTGAAATTGTGCTATCATATGAACAAGAGGGCCTTAAACTTCAAATTGTTCCTTGTTATGCTTGCGGTGATAGAATTTTACAAAACAATTCTTGCGTTTCCTTCATTTTTTTAAAATAAGTGATTTAACATCCTTTAATAATTTAATGTAGTTCACTTGTACAATAACAATAGTTAATATTAATATTTTAGTATCTGAAAATAATGTTTTTAGCTGAAGTTAGATAGGATGAGCATTGCTAAACAATTGCAATCTTGAACCCGCCAAACGTGGAATCCGCAAGTCCACCTGTCAATTTGTATATCGCAGAAGTCTGGGTGGTATTTGCAAGACACTGAACAAAAGAGGTTCAAATTTCAGCTCGCCATGCCGAGAACCCGCGATCCAAAAGGTGCCCAAGTATGGAACGACGGATCCGCATATGCTCTATAAAATCTCTTGTCCATACTTTTTAAAAGTACATGTTTGCTATGTATTACTTATTTGTCGAAAAACTTTTTATATCAATCGCCCGACCAGATTGTACAAACTTTCTCGTTTAATTAAATTCTGCAATAACAAAAATTATTATTAATAATTTAGTGTTGAAAATCATGTTTTTAGATATGTTAGATAGTTGATAGGGATTAGTATCTGTAAACAATGGCCTCAAGTCCATCTGTCAATCTGTATAAAGCGGAACTCCGAGGGCTATTCGGAGGACAAGGAACAATGAAAACTGCACTGTTGAGCGACACAACCCACAGGTCTATTTGTCAATTTGTAAATCGTGGAGATGTGTCTGGTGTTTGTACTGCATGGAACAATAGAGGCCCAATTTTCAGCCCACGAGCCCCACAGACCCAATAAAAAAAATTGCTAGATATGAAATCCATACCAGATCGCTATGGGACAATAAAACTGCAATGTTCAACCAACCAGCCCGAGTCCACTTGTCCACTTGTATATCACGGAAATCTGGGTGCTATTTGTAGGAAACGGAACAATGGAGACTCTATTGTTGGCTCGCCAAGCCGCGAATAAAAAAATGCCTAGGTATGGAATGAGGGATCCGCATATGTTATATATTGCATAAAATCTCATTCCATAGTTTATATAGAGACAATGTCCACAAGTTCACGTGTCAACTTGTATATCGCAGAAGTCTAGGTGCTATTTGTAGGACACAAAACAATAGATACTTAATTTTCAGTCTGCCAGGTCGCGAACCCACGATCCAAAAAGTGCCCAAGTATGGAATGAGGGATCCGCATATGTTCTAGAACAATGTTTTTGTACAGTGCGGAACAATAAACGCCCAATTTTCAGTTTGCCAGCCCCAGAGCTCCCGATTAAAAAAAAAATCGCTAAATATGGAATTCATACGGGATCTTCACATATGTCATATAAAATCTCATTCCATACTTTATTTAGAGACTATGTCCACAAGTCCTCGTGTCAATTTGTATATCACGGAAGTCTAGGTGCTATTTGTGGGACACAGAACAGTGGATACTTAATTAAAGCCTGCCAGGTCGCAAACCCGCGATCCAAAAAGTGTCAAAGTATGGAATGAGGGATCTGCATATGTTCTAAAAAACTATGTTTGTAAAGCATGGAACAATAGACACCCAATTTCCAGCTCCCCAACCCCAGATTCCCAGATAAAAAAAACGCTAAATTTGAAATTCATATGGGATCGCAACGGGACAATAAAAGTGCAATGTTCAGCCAACCATCCTGAGTATCAATTTGTATATCACGGAAGCCAAGGTGCTATTTGTAGGAGACAGAACAATAGAGACTCTATTTTCGACGCGCGAACCCGCGATCCAAAAAATTCCTAAGTATGGAATGAGGGATCCGCATTTGCTGTATAAAATCTCATTCCATACTTTATATAGAGACTATGTCCAAAAGTCCGAGTGTCAATTTGTATATCTCGAAAGTCTAGGTACTATTTGTAGGACACAAAACAATAGGTACTTCATTTTCAGTCCACTAGGGCCCGAACCCGCGATCCAAAAAGTGTTCAAGTATGGAATGAGGGATCCTTATATGTTCTAAAACAATATCAATTTGTATATTGCGAAAGTCTGGGTGCTATTTGCAGGAGACGGAACAATAAAGACTCTATTTTCGGCCTGCTAGGCCGCAAGCTCGCGATCCAAAAAATGCCTAAGTATGGAATGAGGGATCCACATATGTTGTATAAAATCTCATTCCATACTTTATAAAGACTATGTCCACAAGTCTGCGTGTGAATTTTTATATCGCGGAAGTGTAGGTGCTATTTGTAGGACACATAAGTCTAGGTGGTATTTGTAGGACACAGAACAATAGATACTTAATTTTCAGCCCCCCAAGTCACGAACCCGTGATCCAAAAAGTACTCAAGTATGGAATAAGGGATCCGCATATGTTCTAGAAAACTATTAATTTGTATATCGCAAAAGTTTGGGTGCTATTTGTAGGAGACAAAACAATAGAGACTCTCTTTTCAGCCTACCAGACCGCGAGCCCGCGATCCAAAAACTGCCTAAGTATGGAATGAGGGATCTGCATATGCTATATAAAATCTCATTCCATACTTTATATAGAAACAGTCCACAAGTCTGCATGTGAATTTGTATATTGTGGAATTGTAGGTGCTATTTGTAGGACTTAGAACAACAGATATTTAATTTTCAGCCCGCCAGGCCGCGAACCCGCGATCAAATGCAATGTTCATCCAAGCAGCCCGTAGGTCTTCCTGTCAATTTGTATACCGCAAAAATCTGGGTGCTATTTGTAGGAGACAGAACAATAGAGACTCTTTTTTCAGCCCGCGAGGCCGCCAACCCGCAATCAAAAAACTGCTTAAGTATAGAATGACTCTTTTTAATATGACTCATTTGTCTAAATACTTTTATATCACTCGACCGACCAGATTGTGCAAACTTTCTCATATAATTAAATTCTGCAATATAAATATTTAACAGTAATAATTTAGCGCAGGTTAGGTTCTGAATTTGTATCTCGCGGAATTGTCACTACTATTTGTAGAGTGCGGAATAATAGATGCCCAATTTTTTGCCCGCCAAACCGAGAACCCCCGATCCAAAAAAGTGGCTAATGATGGAATTAATAGGAAATCGCTTAGGACAAAAAAAATGCAATGTTGAACCAACCAACTGGCAAGTCCACCTGTCAATTTGTATATCGCAGAAGTGTAGGTGCTATTTGTAGGACATGAAACAATAGAGGCTCAATTTTCAGCCCGCCAGGCCGAGAACCATCGGGCATTCACATGCCCTGGGTATATCTTCGCCCGACCACTTTTCATACTTTGGTATTTCTTGGAATCGGTTTCGCCATTGCTTCTTCCTTCGTACTTGTTTCCAGATACGCAATAATTAAGCTTTAATGCTAGTAGCCATCCTGTAGCAACCGTTAAAACTGTCATTAAATTCCGGAAGTCCGGAGAAGATTTTTCATTAGTACGAATTAAACTAAGATTTACCCAGAAGCATGTTATCCTTTCCAAATATTCATTTCAAAGGCCACACAATATTTTTTTTTTGTGCACTGACGAGTTGGTGCTTTTAAGAAATTTCTGATTCTTAATCTCTTTTCACCGTCACCGCCACGTTCGCTCTTTTTTCTAATTATGCAATTAGTGAGCTGTGATGGTCACAACTCATTCTGCATGAACCCTGGAAATTGTCATTGATCAACGAAAGGCTCGAGGAGATATTCCATTGATATGCATTAAACCATAATTTGTGAAGGCTTATATCATCCCTCCCCGATTTTCATTTCAAACATCATCTCGACCAAACGAAAATTCTAAATAACTTCTGGCAGCAGTTCTCTCTACACACAATAAACACATTGGGGCATAATGGCTAGAGGTTCCACTATTCCAGGGCATATTGTTACTATTCATCTCCCTCCGCCCAGTAGGCACAAACAAGATGGTCCCTTGGTACACCGAGAGATATATTTCAAGCCAAATAATTCCATTGCAACCCTGGCTGGTCAAAGAACCTACCCAGTTGTATTCATTGCTATCGCAGAAGTTGATGTGATGAATTCTGAGTCGAAAGAAGATGATCTGATGGACGATGATATGGCAATGGATGATGGAAATGCAGAGAATCTTCCCACTCCTACGCCCAAATTGAAATCAATCATAACGAACAGACCTTCCCGGTTCGATGATCGCAGTCATGACAACACCAAAAGGAGTTTCAGAAAAGAAACTGACGATGAACGCAATAGCCACTTTGCACCACCAAAGTAGGAATTCTAGAGTTCCAAATTAGTTTGTTCTGAGTGGAAGAGTTTCAGTGTAAAGCAATGATATGTTAATGCTCCCAAGGATATATTTCAAGCCAGAAAAATATTGTTTAACATTTTCGGGCAGTAGGTCCAAAACTCTCGCTCCTGCCACACATTTTTCTACTAGTCATCTCCTTCTTCCCAGAATGGATTAATTTGGGCCTCTGCAATTTCACATGCAAGCTGTGCTATTGAATTTTTTTGGACTATGCAGGGGCGGTTTCAGCTACGGGCTATTCCACTTGCCCTACAACCATTTTCGTCTTCTTTCTGAGGAAAAGCTTCTGAAAAATATCAATTTCAGCAGAGGATGATTCATCGATGAGAAAACTGCAAGAATCTTGCATACTACAAAACCCATGCCTGTGTTTGTCGCAGATACCTTCAATGTTTCGGCCCGAAGAACTAGGTCCAATTTCTAAGCATAGATGCACAATACTCGGTGTTTTTCTTATTTTTTTATTTTAAATGGATTTTCTATTAAAATAAAATTGCCTTGCACTCTTCGTTACTGCCTCTTTTCTGGGTTTAACGCATGTTCTAATTGGCATGGTTCGGTGCTCTCGTACTTCTTCGATCTTCTGTTTACTAATACCAATATACAATGTTGCAGCAAAATCGTTGTTCTTGTTTGTAGACATGCAATTATTAAGTTTTAATGCTAACAACCCATAATGCAATAAGTTTAATACTTGAGTTAATATGTTGCACCGATGGTAGAATGTATGAAGAACACAGTTACATGCACACATTCCAATAAAATCTAATCTTCCATAAAGCATTTGCTGGCAATTAGTAGAAAATCAAATTTAGTGGTTAAGTTGATATGTTACAATCATGGAATAATGTATCAAGAACATAGTTGCAGGCATGCGTTGCAATAAAATGTAATCTTCAACAACGCATTTGCTGACAATTAGTAGATCATGGTTTTGCAACGATGGCGCTTCTTTGAAACCAAATCGCGCTTACGAAAACTGCCTTCTGCCTCTCTATTTTCTCACTCTTTTATTCCCTCTAGTTTCTCTTCTTGGTTACTTAATCATTTTTTACCGACAATGCGTTGGTCCACAGCTTCGTGGATTCACACGTTTGCATTTCCAACGACCACTTCCCCTTTCTTTAAATTGACTGTGTATTGTTCCCTGTCTCACAACTGGCACCCAGAGTTCCACCATATACAAATTGACAGTCAGACTTGCGCGTTGGTCGGGTCAACATTGCAATTCTACTTTTTCGTGACCTCCAAATAGCATTCAGAGATCCGGTATATACAAATTGACAGATATTCAAAATTGCAACCGTTCTTAGATCATACACTTTTCTGTATTACGGTCCACCTATCATGCCATTTTCTGTGCTGCACTTTTTTGCACTGAAAACTTTCGAGAAATACAATTTAACCGTCGGGTCCTCGCATATATAGTGGAACTATTGTCACCCCATTTTGAAGCCTATTTTTCCGCTTTCCATACTTTGCCATTTGTTCAAATTTCTTTGGTGAATCATCGATTTGGTGGGTTGAAGAAATATTTAGTTCGTAGTTGTTGTTTCATGTATCTGTGCCCCTTTGCAATTAGAAGTTGGCAATTATATATAAGATCTTATTTCCACGTATGCAATTAGCAATTTCCCTGTTCCATACTTAGCCACTTTGGCAGAATTCTACAAATATACAAACTGGTCACTCAACTACCCCATCATGATCTCTTCCGTTTTACACATTTTGCACTCAAAAATTTTGAAACATGAAATTTCATCGTGCAACACTCGGTTGTCTTGACTATCCCCGTAACCCATTTTTCAATCCCGTCCGACCACTTTTCAGAGATTGCCATTCTTTTCTTGCTCTCTGCCCTCTCCGTCACCTTCGCACTTGTCTATAATAAAAGAAAATAAAAAGTT
>ML778591.1:1323181-1333988 GCA_009831015.1 Picea engelmannii | reverse complement strand
TATATATATATATCTTGTTTCTAAATATGCAATTACTGGCATTTAATTCTAACAAGTCATCATGCAGAAACCATATATATTGTTTTTTTATGGGCGAAAGGCTCGAGGACATCTCGTATTCATGCGCATTAAACCAAAATTTGTGGGTGGATTATATTATCCCTTGCGAGTGTTCATTTCAAAATCATGAAATCTCATTCACACGGCGTGCCCTTCGCACGTTCACGAAACCTCCATTCCTTAATTGCTCTTCGTCGTACCCACCACGTTCGCATTTCTAAATATGCAATAAATAAATTTTACTGCTAACAGTTCATCATGCACCACCAATACAGGTTGTCATTAATCCGCGAGAGGCTCGAGGATTTTCCCATTCAGAAGCATTTCACCAAGATTTATCAAAAGGTTACATTCTTCGCTCTAACAATTCATTTAAACCATCATCTGCAGCAAAGAAACCTTCTCATAAACCTATGGCATCAAATCGGCAACAATTATGTGGAGATACAGTGAACACCTTCGGGTGTGATGACCAAAACTTCCACTGGTCCAGGGCATTTTCTTATTACTCAACCCCCACCCCAGAGAACCAAGTAATTTGGACCTCCGGGATTGCTCATGCAGGCTATGTCCTTGAGGTTTTTGACTGTAAGAACCTAGTCTCTTGGTGCGCCGATAAATTTATTATAGATCAAAGAATTATTCCACTACATGACGACTCTTCTATTTCTTTGTCACCTCGGGTCTTCTGCAAGACGCTGAAATTTCCCGAGCCAACATTGACATTCAAAGGAGAAGATTGCAAATAGTTCCTAGCAAATCATAATAACGAATTGGACCTCTTGCCCCATTTTTTGGAAAGGCTGAATCTAGTTCTTGAAGATATTACAAGTATGGATGTTAGTTCATTTAGAAATCCATTTCGGGAAATTGCCTGGCTGTTTACAAGAATAACGGGACAGGAGTCCATAGGTATTGTTTCCCACATGGCTCTTTATATTTTGTATTTCACAGTGAACGAACAAGCCCTTTTTGATTGGGGCAGGTTAATTTCCCATGAAATCTCTTCCCAATTGTCAAGCTACAAAAGGAAAAAGAAATTTTATATGTCATCCTATTTAGTTTTTGCAATAGCACATTCCTGTCAATTTCTGCAACTGTCTCTGTCCAAAAAAGTCAACTGCGAATTCCACCCAGTAATGTTCTGGTACCAGGCCTTGTGGAAGCACAAGGCTTCCCACTGTTTTTATGAGTTTTTTAATGGTTTCCTGTCTATTTTCAAAGTTTTGTTGTTAGGAGAAAATGCTCCCCGCATATCTGAACAGACAACTAGTTTTTTGCACAATAAGGGGACACTCCAACATTTGGAAAATTACACTGTCATAAGAAGTTTTGGCTCCACAGAACAACCTGCTCTCCTTCCATTTCATGTTACAGACATAATTTTTATTGCAGAAGTAGCACGTTAGTACGGCTACTAGTTCCATCTATTCCAAAGGAAGAAAAAAAAGCAGTTCATTCCTTTGCCTTGGAAAATAGGGGAGTTCGTCTTGAAAAACGTCAACAAAATTGACGATTTCGCAGCACATTTTAGCATCTCCAACCTCAGATATGTTGAAGACATAAGAGGATTCGACCCCTACGATATTTTTAGAGAATATTTACAATCACTTGGCCTCGGCGATTGTTTTGTAAATAAACACCTGCCCAAAAACAAAGACAGTGACGGTCCTGCCTTTGATACCAATGACGTAGAGACAGTGCAAAGCTGCACTAAATTGTACATGCAACATGGGAAAGGCCCCAGTGACAAGAGTGTTCAATCTGCAAATACCACTCCAAAAATCACGACATCCCGGAGCATCGCTCTAATGACCCATCACAGCAACAAAGAAACCCATAGTTCTTCAAACAGAGGAGGAGATAACGACCCTCCTCACTCTAAAATTGATAGTTCTCACAAACTTCCAGTAGAGAAGAAGAGGAAAACAATGTAGGTAAGGCAGAAGAGCCGGAAATTCAAAGTCAGAACATGGAATTTGACACTAATCTGGATGCCATGTTCCCCTTCCTTGATCAGCCCCAATACGACATCCACCATAGCCATCCAATGGACATATCCGTTACTCAAAATTTTGACGAAGATGAATCCTTTGTGTTCCAGCGCCCTGTTTTTGATAGCCGGAACAAAAGATTGATATTTGAGAAAAAAATGTTAAAAATATTAAAGGCAAATGTCGTTCATAGGTTGACGTTGCCAACATGCGGTCGTCCCAAATCTGTCAACTTCACACTGTGACCGGAGAAGCACTTCATGATTCCATTGGACGCATCGAGACCCAGAATGCCAAACTGAAGGATCGAGTCAAGGAATTGGAAGACGCTTTCATTCCTATGCCATTTCTTGTCGATCATTTGGCAATAGCCATGCCTGGCACCCTTGCACCCAATGTAAAAGCATCCTCCACCCTGCTCACATCCTGTAAAGGATATGTGGAGAACAATATAAAAAAACGAATGGAACTGGTTACCCAGGCATGGAAAAAATCACAAACCATCACATCCCTTGGAACCAGAGCACATAGCTTGCTCGAGCTTTTGCAAGCCAAATTAAAAGATGAAGAAAATTTCTTTTTAAAAACAGTCATCCCTTTTGGCAAGATTGTCAACAATATGACAGAAACAAAAAGAAGAGAAGAAGATCTTCCATCCAAAAACCAGATCGCCCAATTGAATGCATGTTGGAAAGAAAAAGTAAAGAACCTGCGTCTCATTATTCAGTCATGTGAACAAGCCATAGCGAAGAAATATGGATTATTCACAAAGCTGTCAAATATAGACTTGGCATGGAAAACCAATGACTTCCAAGACCCCCTCTTAATCGCAAACTCCTTGCCCTTAACCAGGAAAGAGTTCAATAAACAGGTTTCTATGTTGAATACCTTGTCTCTCGAAAAGTTTTACAGCATCCTTCAATTTGATCAAGCTCACGTCCATGACTGGCTAGTCAAATATGCAGTACAGAATGAGGAAATTCATCAAGCTCTCTCTAATCTTTCTATCGACTTCTAGGAATTAGAAAATGAAGTTTTCAACATCAAAATTCGGAATGAGATCAACGTTGCCCCAATGAGAAGCTACATTGAAGAATGGGTCGAAAGACAATTGAAACAGGCTGCCAATGAAAGAAACAGGCAGTTCCCGGCATTCCAACAGTCGTGGAGAACATCCTTGAAACTGCCATCGTCGCCGACATCAATGAAACGACAGTCGTAAACAAATAGCCAAAGCGCTCATATGTACCCTCACTGTAAGCTTAGTCATTGCATCTTTCTTTGTTTCTCAACCCGGTTATTCCACTTTCTTAAATACAGATGTATAGGCAAACACTTATACCTTTCCATTTATTTTCTTTTGCAGCTATTGCACTCTATCTTCTTTCCACAATCTTGTTTCTTGTACATATTTCTTTAATGGTCCACACGAGCCCCAATCCCAGTCTACATCACAAACGCAGTGAAATTCCGGTTTATATATAATAGACTTTAATTTTTTGGTATATTTCAAAATTTGCAGTAGTATGTAACAAACTTTCATTTTTTCACATACTTTAAAAAAAAATGCATTCAAATTTTTATATGTTACAGACTCTATTCTTATCTTTCCGCATTCTGTATAACAAATGCATTTGTTTTTTAATATGTTAGACTTTTTTTCTTATCATTCAACACTCTCTATGACAAATGCATCTACTCTTTTATATGTTACACACTTTTCTTTTTTTTTATATATTTCAAAATAAATGGCATTCAACAATGCAAGCGTGATTTACATATACACCATGTTCACAAATGCATTTAAATTTTTATATTACTTCTCCTATTAATTTTATGTCATCATATATTATATTTTTATCTTTCCCCAGTCCATATGAAAAATGCATTTAAATTTCCAAATTTAATCTTGCACTCTTAACAAATTTTTTACTTTGTTATATACTTTAAAAAAAATAGGTTTGCTATATACTTTCAAAAATTAAATGTTGTCGTGCCATCATTTACTTTTGCCCTATTTTTCTTGAAATACAATTTGCACAACATTTCTCTAATATACATTTTGCACCAAACACTTCGTTTCATTTACAATTTGACCCCATTTTCCCCAATTTGCTTTCTAGCCCCTTGTAAGGGACTGCCCTGCCACACAACCTTGTTTTAGTTTTGGATTGTTTTGGTTCACGTCTTATGCGAAGTTTTGGATTGTTTCTTTAATCTATGTAAATTTGTGTATCATTTTTTCTATCTATTAAATGTAAATGTATTTTTATTTATTTCTAATTTAAATATTTTTATTTTTTAACATTTTTTAATTATATGTCCAATTTCATGAGGTATTTAAAAGAATTATTAGAATTGTAAATATTAGTTGTTGAGATTGCATAATGGACAATTGCAACTTCACCAACAATTATATAATCATTATGGTGATAAAAAAGAATCTAAAAACTAAAATATTTAGACTAATTTTGTAATATAATAATACTTTATATTTTTGTTTATTTCCTTATTTTTCTATTAGTTGTAAGATTATTTATAATCTCCACTATAACAATATTTTCATTTCTAAGATATACAAACTATTAATTTTTTATTATAAAAATATTTATTATTAATAATAAAATATAAAATAATATATGAAAGATGTACAAATTATTATTAATAATAAAATAATAAAAATATTTATGATTAATAATAATATATAAAATAGTATATGGAAAAATATTATTTTCATTTTAACAAAACTTTGTTGCAATTATCGAATATTGTTAATAATTAAATAAAATTGTGAAATTTATTATAATGTAAATAAATGTCATGTTTACACTTGTTGATAATTAAATTAAACTTTGAAATTTATTGTTATAAGGTTTACACTGATTTATGATTTAGGGATAAATAACTTTCAATAAAATATATAAATTGAAAAAAAACTCTCAAACAAAATATATAACTTGAAGAATAACTCTAACAAAATATATAAATTGACAAATAAAAACTGAGAGCTATATGCTTCAATTAATAATAATAAAACAAAGATCAAAAGTAACAATTTTATACATGATATATAATTGATATTTATTTATACATCATAATAAAATATTATAATCCAAATTTTTTTAATATGATTTGTAGTGTTTTGTTGAGTAATGGTTAGGGTTTTGTTTTAGTTAGCTTATACAACCATTTTTGAATTTCTTTATATTGTAAGCTTTTAATCAAGGAGGACCTCTTCATCTTTCCTTGTATAAAGGGAATCTTTATTGTGGACTTTGTGTAATTTGAATCAACTGAAGACAAAGATTTGATTTTAAGTTCTAACCCTTGGTTTGGAGCCTAACCCTTCTTTGAGCTATTAGAAATGTCCTTGACAAAGACAAAGATTTGATATTAAGTTCTAGCCCTTGGTTTGGAGCCTAACCCTTCTTTGAGCTATTGGAAATGTCCTTGACAAGTTTTATTTCTTGAAATGCCAAATTCTCAACTACCCATTTCATAGGTCCTGAAATGTGAAATTCTCGACCACAACTTATGATCAAATATACATGATAAAAGCTTTTCTATACAGTTTTCTTAACTTCACAAAACAATTTGTTTTGTACAACTTCTTTATATAGTTAGGAACAAAATATTCGACAATATTTAAATTACAATTTAAATGTGACAAAATAACAAATTTAAATTGTTAAATTACAATTACTAAAGTCAAAATCAATGAAAAACGTACCCAGAAAACCTACAATGTGGCAAAGGTTTTTTCTCATATATATATATATATATATATATATATATATATATATATATATATATAACATCATCTTCAAGTTCAAGTCAAAGTCCAAAAGATGTCTGATTTTAGGACGGCTTATGTCCACCTTGTCAACCAATTTGTCCTCTAATTCAATTGCATTGCCTACTCATATCATTATGTGATGTGTACCACATTTTCAAAAGGATAGGTATTCAAACAGACATTCGAATCACCAAACACTTCGTTTCATTTACAATTCGAATCCATTTTCCACAATTTACTTTCTAGCCTCCTTGGCAGGGACTGCACTGCCACAAGCCTTGTTTTAGTTTTGAATTGTTTTGGTTCACGTCTTATGGATTGTTTCTTTAATCTATGTAAATTTGTGATCATTTTTTCTATTTATTAAATGTAAATGTATTTTTATTTTATTTCTAATTTAAACATTTTTATTTTTTAACCATTTTTAATTACATATCCAATTTCATGAGGTATTTAAAAGAATTGTTAGAATTGTAAATATTAGTTGTTGAGATTGCATAATGGACAATTGCAACTTCACTGTTAAGTTTTCTAATCACTGTTCTGAAGAGGATGAGCTCCACTTGAATCCACTGGAATACACTGAAGCTGACCCTTCCCTGGCTTACCTGGATTCGAACCCTGTTCCAAACTCCTTCATTCTGGATAAGGATAATCTGCTTTCCAACCTCAGGCATCTCTGCCTGTCCTTTTTCCATACTCTCTCTGCATCTGATAAAGAAGTTATCTCTAGTTTCCGTTGGCTCTCCAACTCCCCTGGTGAAGTAACTCCTCCTCTCCAAACCGATCAACCCTCTACTCTTGATTCAACTGTCCATACCTCTCGCTGCCCGACACAATTCACTAAACAAAACTCTCTCACACCTGACTCCTCTGCCGACCCCTCTATCCCCCTTTCTACTTCCTTTGAAGTCTCACAAGAGATCCCTGGTTATAGTCAACCGGAAGAGGAAGATAGTGCTCTCCTAGACGCACTAAGACCCTCTTCGCCCTCTGCACTACAACTGAGTTCTATTACTCCTCTTCCTATTTATCGTGGCAAAGAGGTGATTGCCGAGTCAACCGAAGCTGGCACTTCAAACACCAAACAAGGGGACTCAAAAGCCTTTGCCTGGTCGCGAGGTTTAGCTACTGAAATTTCCCCTCTACAAACCCGCAGTTCCAGGAAGAAAAAGGAGGTTCAAAGCACCCAGCAACCTGATACATTATTGCCCATTCTGGATGGAAAGGCCCTTAGAGCTATGAAGGCCTTGGCACGAACAAAGTAATGATCGTGCTCTCACTAAACATTAGAGGGATAGGAGGCACCCTAAAGACTGCCTCCTTCAGAAGATTGCTAGCGCGTTCGAAGCCTGACCTTATTTTCCTTCAAGAGACCCTATCTTCCGACATTAAAGCTAGAGATTTTGTTTACCAGTTTCGTCCTTCCTGGTTCACAACATCGGTGAGTTCCTTAGGTACGTCCGGAGGTCTGCTGGTGGCCTGGGACCCTAGCCTCTTTGAACTGAAACCCTCTCTGTCGTGTGGGGGCTTACTATTGAGGGGATTCTATTTAGCCACTAACAGGGAGTTGGCCCTGCTCAACATATATGGACCTTGCTCGGAAAAATTGCTCTTCTGGTCACAGCTAGCTGATAGCGGTCTCCTCTCACTAACAAATCTCATCGTAGGAGGTGACATGAATCTCATCTTTGAGGCCGATGAGTCTTGGGGAGGTGCTCACCGACCAGAACCATCTGGAGCCCGCTTCAAAGAGATTTTTGCCAAAAATAATCTCATGGACATTCGACCAAAAGTTCTTTCCCCTACTTGGCGTAATGGGAGGATAGGTCTGAATGCGATTGCAAGGAGGCTGGACCGGTTTTTTGTGGCAGCGAATTTATTGGCCTCTATTGGACAGTCACATTCATGGGTTGAATGCCCCTACTTCTCTGACCACGCACCGGTTTATCTTCAACTGAGGCTCACCGAGCTTCCCAAACCTTCCCCGTTCAAGTTTAATCACTCCTGGCTCTCAATGGCTGATTACATTGAGCTTGTACACGAGACTTGGACAGACCAGCTATTCTTATCCGAAGTCAATCCTCAGACTCGTCTTATGTGGAAATTAAAGGTACTCAAAACAAAAACCAAACAATGGTACCACTTGAAACAGCAGAAAGATCAGGCTTGTTTGCTCTCGCTGGAGGCGAAAATCACAAAACTCACCAACAGATCCAATAATTTATCCTGAACGGTGGAAGATTCAGACTGCTTAAATCGGCTAGAAGCCAATAGAGCCTCTATATTAAGGGCCGAGGAATTTGCATGGAGGCTCCAAAGCCGGGAAACCTGGCTTAAATGTGGGGATTCAAACACAAAATACTTTCACAAGGTCGCAAGCCACAATAGACACAAAAAGATGATCTGGAATATCAACAACGGTGGATTAGATTTTCGGGGGCAGGAAGCCATTAAAGAAGAGGCCGTCTCATATTTTAAAAAACAGTTCAAAGCAACGGGCACGCACAACCTCCAGGATAAGGGGTCTACCGCCGGTCTCTTCCCTCAATTGGTTTCCAGAGATGAAGCTGAAACACTTTTTAAGCCTGTCACTCTATCGGAGATTAAATATATACTTTTACATTTTAAATCTGAGCGAAGCCTAGGGCCAGACGGCTGGACTTCTGAATTTTTCTGTTTCTTTTTTGAGCTAATTGGAGAAGAGCTTCTACAAATGGTGGAGGACACCCGTTTAAATGGGAAGATTACTGGAGGTATAAATTCAACATTCCTGGTCTTGATCCCGAAAGATAGCAGCCCAATCTCCTTCAATGATTTCCGTCCCATATCACTGTGCAACCTGATTTACAAGATCATCTCCAAAGTTATCTCCAATAGAATAAAACCCTCACTTGAAAAAAGTATTTCTGCGGAACAACTGGGATTCTTGAAGGGAAGAAGAATCCATGATGCGATTGGAGCAGCCCATGAATGCCTACACAGTATAAAACAGAAAAATCTAAAGGCTTTAATCATGAAACTAGACCTCAAAAAAGCCTTCGACTGCATTGATTGAGATTTTTTGAGGCTAGTCCTCCATGCGGTGGGTTTTGGAGAAAAGTTCATCAATTGGATCCTATCTTGTGTTACAAGCGCAAATTTAGTTGTGTTAATTAATGGGGATCCTACTCAATTCTTCAAAAGCGAGAGAGGACTCCGCCAGGGATGTCCACTATCCCCCTATCTTTTCATCCTGATAATGGAAGGACTCAACATTCTTCTCTCAAAAAGCTTCTCAGAGCACCAAATTTCAGGAATTAAGGTACCTAACCTTGTTAAGATTGTCCATCTGATGTTTGTAGATGATGTTCTTCTTATGTCCAATGCAGATCCTGTGGAATGGCAATTTATACTAGAGGTGCTTCAGCACTTCTGCTCGGTATCGGGGCTTTCCATTAACCTCTCTAAATCATCTGTTCACTACTGGGGTCTTTCTGATACCGAACGTCATCTTCTCCAAGCCACTATCCCTCTCACCTTTAAGATTTTGAGTGAAGGCTTCACCTATTTGGGTTTCCATATGAAGCTGGGAGCTACATCCCATGGAGACTGGCATTGGCTGGTGGCCACCTTTGAAAGAAAGATCGTCTTCTGGTGTAACAAATGGTTGTCAATGGGTGGACGGCTGATCCTGATTCAATCGGTTCTCCAGAGCCTAGCAGTTTATTGGATGTTGCTAGTGCGGGTCCCTTCTAAGATACTCACTTCATTGCGTAGATTAGCTTTTAATTTTCTGTGGGGTGGAAATACTGAGAAAAAACGTATACATCTTTGTAATTGGCAGGCCCTATCAAAATCGAAAAGGGAAGGCGAATGGGGCCTTAAAAACCTCTTCACTTTCAATGGGGCACTCCTCGCCAGTTCCTTCTGGAGAGCTGTCTCCACTGGCAGTATTTGGAATAAAATTATTAGTGATAAGTATCTTCATTCCAAGTCGCTCCTACACTGGTTACGCAAAACTTCCTTCCAGTTGAAGAGGGCCTCCCCTTTCTGGAAAGGACTGGTGGCTTCATCTCCAGTCATTCTACATTGGCTTCGCTGGAAGCCTGGTGATGGATCGAAAATTCTTATAGGAAGGGATTTAATTCTTGGATTGGGGGACCGCTCCATCCTTTCTCCTTCGATGAGACTCCTCCTCCAGGCAAAAAATATAACTAATCTTGCTCAGATTAGATTGTTAACAGGTGAAACGACTCTACCAGACGGTTGGATGACTGTCAGCGATCTCTCTCTGAGTGAACCGATCGCTTCTGAATGGATTGGATTTGTCACTGCACTTAAAAGGGCCGGTATTACTCTGAGGGCCGAGCCGGATCTCCTGTTGTGGGCTGGCAGTGATGAATCCGGATTGATCACGGAAAAAAACTTATATTTAGCGCTTCAGAAACAACACTTCTCTGACCCTGTATTGCCGTGGATCCACAAGCTATGGAAGTTGCATTTGCCTCTCAAACTTAAACTTTTTTCCTGGCTGATCGGCAAAGACAAGCTCCTCACCTGGGAAGCATTACAAAGGAGAGGCCGGGTGGGGCCGAGCATCTGTCCACTCTGCAAGCACGCGCCCGAGGACCTGAGTCATATCTTGATGTTTTTCTCATTTTCAAAGGAGGTCTGGCACCGTATGACCAAGCATTTTGCTCTCAGACTATCCTGGTGCGGCTCCTCTATCACAGAGAGCTTCCCATTTTGGTTCACTCCTCAATCGGCCCCTCCTAGTCTGATAGTCCACTTCAGCTGGCAAATCTGGCTAGAGAGAAATCGCTCGATTTTTTAGGACGCCCAGCCTTCATGGTCAAAGGTTTTACACATGATTTTGGCCAATTTCAACTGGCAGTCGACCACAATCAGAAGCTTCCCGCATCATACATTGAATCTTGAATCGACGGAGGGACACACCATAGCGTTTTTTGATGGA
>ML778591.1:1296662-1310384 GCA_009831015.1 Picea engelmannii | reverse complement strand
AATTAATTGTCGAAGTATTAATTATAACAGTCAAGATATCCAAAAGATGGGCATTTATGTCGTCCCTGATGCTTAATTTTATGCTTGTGGCATTGGTCCTCTAACAGATGTCAAGCATCATGTCTACAAAATCATTCTCATTTCCCCCACTCATTTTACTTCCTCCTTTCAAGAGAAGGATGACTTCCAAACAAAGTTTGAAGAGGAGAAAGCACAAATCCAGCAAGAGAAAGAACAGTTGATCGCGGAGCAGGTTGGAGTAAAAGAAGCAATCAACGGAGCACTTCGCTCTGTGACAGGGTTAGAGAAAAAGGAGGAAGATTGTGTGGAGCATCAAGTAGTGCAGCTTGCTGAAGCCATCCAACAACTTCAACAGAGAATAACATACCTAGAGCTACAAACAATGCCAAGCACTCTGCAGGACATGCGAGACCAAAGAGAAGCCATTGCCTAGAGCTCAGTTGAACGAACCAAAGCATTAGCTTTGGAATGTAAACAAATTAGCAGTAGAAGTGCACAGACTTATGAGCGACTTACTCAAGAACCTGAACTGAAGACACTGGAGTCACAGTTCCAGGAGGCAAAGCAGCAAGCGGCGAAAGTACAAGCATAGTTGAAACTCCTGTCAGCAGTTGAGAGGATGAAAAGATCCCAAGAATAGTGCACTGCTCAACAACAGTTCCACACCATACAGAGAAAAGTCATGGAAGTGACTTAGAGGCTCCAACCAGTCCAGGACAAAGATTGCCAACTATTTGAAGATATTGAAGGCTGAGGAGCAAAGCTGGAACAAGTAGTCATTGTAGTCGAACAATTCTTGGAAGGACATGTGAACGAGGCAGTTATTCAGGAATTCGCCAAGCAGGAGGCCCTGGCGAAGCAGCTCAAGGTAAGCTCGAGGCTTTTGAGGCTACCGAGATCATAGTGACTCGGGATGAGTCACAGGGGAGTGTTGGGGGCCTGTTGGCCCTTGACCAAGTTTTGGAGACCCTTGGTCAGGTTTGACCTATTTTGGGACTTCGACAGGTTGTCGAAGGCGGAGCACAAGTTGAAGCGGAGATCACGAGATCTCGGCCCCTTGTTTAGGGATTTTTGGGTTTTGGGATTATGTAATGGGTATGGGGATGTCGTCCCATGGGTTTACCCATGTTTAGGCCCTTTTGTAATGTATAAATAGATAGATAGGCGATGTAAGCAGGGGTGCCTTGCTAAGTGCTAAGACAATAGATGCATCTGTGTGATGTTGTGCTAAGTGCGAGTGATAACTGTAAATTCTTTGTGCATGTTGTGTTGGACACTTGTAGAGCTAAGTGCAAGTGGATGTAAGAAGCTTGTGTAGGGCTTTGTGATGTAACCTAACTCAGAGAAGGAGGATCTTGTGGAGTGCACGCAGATCTCTTGTCTTATGCGGAGTAGGATCTTGTGGCTCTGTGCATGTAAATGATTGACAGAAGACAATAAAGAGAAGAAGAGTTGGTGGACGTAGCGCTAGGCTGGGGGTGAACCACGTATATCCTATGTTATGGTTTCTTTGTGCATTATGGTTGTTTTCTTGTTCATATGATTTATTCTTAGTGCAATAATGTATGCTTAGATGTATTTGATATGATAACTTAGTACTGAATAATATGAATAAGTGCCATATATGATCTATTATGATGTGCTTAGTGCTTGAATGTGTTGGATCTTGTTGAATACTGCGCTGCTATGTAGATAGGGTTTATCTGCGTTGTGAACTAAGATTAAGTACTGGTGAATAACGACTGCTAAGTGCTCTGTTAAGGTTTTGTAATCACAGATCTGTGTCCTAGCTAGGTTGCATACATCTGAGTCCTGCAACCATCCTTGCCTCTACATCGGTTGAGACTTCATCTGCTTCGCAGGTGTTTCCGAAAGGGCCGGTAGTTAGGGTTTTGTTGGTGCATTGTTGAAGCATTGAACCCCGGGTCTGCCCCTGTGCCAACAAGGATCGAACCTGGATCTCCTGCCTACCATCCAACAACCTTACCACTACACCATACAAGTGGGTCTTAACCATATGGGGCATGAATTACATTTAAAGTTGTATAATAGTTGTAATGGGTGGAAAAAGGGTCGGGGGATAAGCCCTCGAGCCATGTCATATGCATTGCAATGTAACCCTGTGCCATATCCCACTAGGGTATTTAAACTATATGTCATGAATAACATATCAACCAATGAATTATTTAATGTATGGTTTAAACTTACAACAAAATGCCATAATATATGGCATGGTTGACAGGGTTTGACCCTGCGACCTGCCATATATTATACATACGCCTTAATTGTTGCACCAAAGGCACATTATGTTACAAAAACCCACCAGCAAAACATTTAAGTTCGCCCTGGAGTTGTGGTCGGAGGTTAGGGGTTGCACCCTATTTAATGGGCATGCGGACCGAGGCAAGGAAAATCATTTGTAGAGTATGGCTTGGGTCTCGAGGTTTGTGCTAGAGGTATCAAGACCTTGGGATTTCACCTTAATGCGTGCCAAGAGGTTCATTGACGTAATTTTATGAACTTTATACTCATTTTTCTCAAAACTTCGCAAGGAATTCAATGGTGCACTTTGTTTTTGAGTTTGAGCAACGTGTAAAGAGGTCATTGTAAAACACAAGCATTTGAGAATTAATAAAGAGGTCTCTATTGGAAGTGGACCCAGAGGTGTAGCCCAAATTGGGTGAACTCCATTAACAAACTTGTGTATACGATTTTGGTATTGTTGTTCTATTTCGCTCAGTTATATTGCAAGTTGTTTATCATTAAAGTGAATTTGGATAGATAAGTAATTACACATGCATTTTGCAATCAGTCAAATGCTCATTATTATTTCGAAGATCAAGTAGATGTGTATGTGTCTTAAATAATAATTAGCATCTAAGGATTTTTTGGATCACTCATCCATGTACACTTTAATTAATTTCCTCTCAAGTAATATCCATTTTCATCATTAATTTCTACAATATACTAGCTCTGTGGTGTGAGGAATTTGGTGGGTCGACTCCTCATTTGTGAATTCTCAGTATCCTTGTTTTTTAGCAAAACTTTTAGTGCTTCTAGTTGTGGTCGTAATTTTGACATGTTCAAGAAAATACATCCAAAGAAGGGTGATAGGTTGGATCAAAGACAATAAAATTAGTTAGTGTTTGTTCATTACAACCATCATCTTTGAAGCAAACTACTCGAAGGCAAGAAGGATATTGAATCCATTGATCTAGATTAGGTCAACCCAACATCAAATTGCGTTGTGGACACCAAGGGACCAATATTTGCAAACAAGGACCTTGACTAGTTAGATAGAGGGTTAGAGACATTAGCACCATTATAGGGTGAGGTGGGATGTTTGGGTTCCCAATCCCAAACATGACTTGTAAATCATGAGTCATGAGTCATGACACGTTACATATCATATAGTTGCATTGTGTACTTTGAGATACTATCTGGTATGTCCATGACATTATGAGCTATGTAATTGCACCTTGAAAGCTGATGTCAACCTTCATGGCCTCGTCTTATAAACTATCATGTATTTTTTACAATTGAACACGAGTATATGTCGATTTTTAGTCTACATGATGGATTTTTCATAAATTGGAATTGTCTCTAGTTATTTTTTTCAAATATTTCCATGTACATGATGTTCTTACTGACAAAGGAAACCACAATTTTCCTTCTCTCTAACTCTAATACCATTTGTTATCTGCCTAGGATCTCAAATCACCACTACTAGTAACATAACATATTTGAAACTACTAAAACAATTCTGGCTAAATGCATGCATATTATATAAATCATGTGATACCCATCTCATACAAGTCATTTAGACAACATCACCATTGACTCATCAAGCCATAATGCAACTTAGATTAAATACATAAGAGTTCACGAATCACATGTTATCCATCACATACAAGTAGTTAGCCAAAGGAGTTAATGTAATGATTCATTCCTTTAAAAATAGAAAGAACATATATTAGGACAAAAAATTGAAATGTATATTATTGTTCACTAAAGACCAAAATAAATCAAAGGGACACCAGCAATAGTAGATTAGCAAGAGGGGATAACATCAATAGTTATATCACCTTTTTTTTTTGCACAAGGGTGTGCAAAAGTCTAAGCTAGGGGATGATGATGGGCCTCCCAATTGCAGCATCAAGAGACCCACTTTTGAGATATTTTGGCCACATTTGTACTGCATAAACTTATCTTAACCATGATCAATATAATTGTGTTGGGTTTTGTGCAATTGATTTATTATGGAATGAGTTTGA
The DNA here is from genome assembly GCA_009831015.1 of Picea engelmannii. Lineage (NCBI taxonomy): Eukaryota > Viridiplantae > Streptophyta > Pinopsida > Pinales > Pinaceae > Picea > Picea engelmannii. The sequence goes on along the minus strand of ML778591.1, from coordinate 1,306,089 downwards.
TGATTGAATGTGTGTTGTGTCCTAGTTTAGCTATGATTTTGATATTTTTATACATGTCTAGGGCTACACTAATCCGTGCTTCAAGAAGGTCGAGTTCAAGGAGGACCTACTCCAACATTGCATGAGAAGAAAGGGGTATTGTGTCCCCTCACCAAACTCCAAAGGATTTCCAAGCCTTCAATTACCCAAGGCACCAAATCCAACATGATCCATTCTAATTGTTGACTAAGAGAGGGCAGTCTAGGAAGGGATTTGATCCCTAGAACACAGGTTTGTGATTATAGGGATCTTGGAGACATAATCCCTTCAATCAAGGACTGATTGAAGATTTGATTGATGTATTCTTTTAGTATAAATAAAAGTTAGGGGATATCCATAGAGGTGTTAGTCATTTTGTTGAGCATTAGGAAATATGATAGAGCTATAGAATTCAAACTCCTTTGAGATGTATTGTTGTTATTAATTAGTGTGCCAATGCAGAAAGTTTTCTTCCAGATTTATTGTCTGTTGTAGACTTTTTAGTTCCATGTAGAATCCTTGAGTAAGGCCCCTTACAATATCCATATTGTAAGGTCTCCCATGACACCCATTAAGCGCACACACTCCTTGGGCAGATTTGGCGATAGAACGGACAAAGAGCACAAGGAATAAGCGATCAGTTGGGCGAGCAAAGACATTTGGGTGTGAGAAGGAGCCTTGGGTGCGCAATGGTGACGTGTGACACCAAGGGGGTACACACCTTACTCGGCTTAGAACGATTGATGGAGACTTGGGTTGTATTTGGGCAAGGGTGGGGAAACTTGGGAGCATGCCAAAGGTGTGGACATGTCTTCCCTTGGAGAGGTTGGGTGACCCCATCAACACATCCATGATAAGTCATGATGATCGACATGAGAGAGCGCACAAGGTAAGGGGTGTGCGCCCAAGGATGGGGTGTGTCGGTCCAATAGACAAATGGTTGATGGGTGTGCAGGCTTGGATGGGTGCATCGAGTCCACGAAGGGGCGCGACGAGTCGGTTGAGTGTGGGTTCGCGAAGGGGTGCAACACACCCAAGAGACATGATGTTTCACACAAGTGACTCTTGGAGTCCATACAAGAGAAATGGTGCACAACCAAAGGAAGGTGTAGAGCATTTGGACTAGAGATTTGGAGAACAAGTATGAGGAAATTATGATGCAATGAACTAAGGCAAAGTTGCCAAGATGGAAGAAAAGTAGCCAAGAGTTGGATGCTTTGGGAGGTTTTGGGGAAGTTTGGAAACGCAGGTCTGTGGAGGCATGTGTGAGGCAGAACCGAAATCTATGTTAGCTTTGTGAAATTCTGTGAAAACGAAGGGGAAACAAGTCTATGGTTGTGGGCATGTCTAAGGTGCACCGTAGGTGGTTGTGGAGATGGTTGCGACAAAGAGTCTTGGTGTGATGAATCTGCTCTTAAGTGTCTTGGTGAGGTGAGGCAAGTCATGTGACTTTTCCAAATTTGTAAACCGAGTTGATAGTGCTCATATTGTAAATGTTTCACAAAGACAAAGACTTGGTTGGGTGTTAGGCACGGTTTGTGTCGCTCGAACTATATCTGTGTTTGTCTTCATTTTTTCTGTAGTTGTTCTCTTGGATTCTCATGTTCATGGAATGTATGCTTAAATAAGACTAACTCCCACACTATATCTATGTCAGTCGTTGTTTGTTTTGCATTTGTTCTCTTGGATTCTCATGTTCATGGAATGTATTCTTAAATAAGATTAAGTGTCAAACTATGTTAACAATTGTCTATGTAAGCAAGAGTTGCACTAGAGTAGGAGTGTGACTCATCGGTAGCCTAGAATAGAGTATGGTTATGCTCTAGGTGAAGTGCGTAGTCCAGACGAAGTATTCTTAGTGTTCCAAGCAACCAAGTAAGAATTGTCACGATGTCGCACACCCTCGAGAGGTGAACTATTGCAAGATTTGATAAGGCATCTTGTGGGATCATGACAGGTGGTATCAGAGCAGATTTAACTTTTCTCCACTATTGTAGCCATAACAATTGTGGAGGGGTGAACTTGTTGGTGAAACAGTCTAGGCACATGCTTGATGAGGGTTCAACATACCGACCCATCATAGAAACAACCTAAGCGTAAAATTAGTGTGACAAGACCGAGTTGCGGATGAATCCATGACTTGTGAGCAGACTTGGGTGGACCCCTTGAGCAATCCAAGCGCAAAGCTCTGAGGATGAACCCAACACTTGGGCAAGGTGAACAAATGCAGAACTTGTCATAGACCTAAACACATAGGCAGTTGGGTGTAGACCTTGGTGAATGGTTCAACAAAGTGGGTTGTTTCATCCCAGGTGATTTGAGCCCAATCATATGTGTATGCACAAAATAGGGGCAAAGTTTGTGAGGGTGAACCGAGCACTTGGATGTGTATATGACCGTAGGACTCATTATAGACTTGGGACAATGCGGAGGAGTTACACAAAGCTCTTGAGAAGACCAAGTGAAGAGAGTCAAGTAGCGAAATGGATAGTGCAGATGACAAAGCTTGGAAGGTCAAGAGAGATAATGTAACCTAATGATTTGATAAAATCCAAGAGGCTTTGGAGAGGTTTGATGAATATGATGCACAGATAAAGTATGAGATCAACAAACTAAAGGCCTTGACGAGGAAGACTGAGACTTTGACACCAACTGCATTGGGAGCACTCGGGNAACAAAGGATCATCCCAAACCACTCGTGAGGAAAGGTAGGTTGATTGAATGTTACCTTTGTTCACAAAATCATTTTATGAGGAACTGTCCAATGCAATGTAATTTGGATCTATTGGTTGAGGAGGAGGCTCGACTCACACCAACAACGGAGGAGTCAGAACCCTTGGCAGAGATGGTTCAAATGTAGAAACCAACATAAGAGATCAATGAAGTCATGGAAACATTGGTGGAATGCATGTTAGAGTTTAAGACAAGAGGTCAAAGACAATTTTTACAAAGCGAAGCAATTGAAGGGCTTTACTTTGTGGACACAACAATAATTGGGCTGAATATGGAAGCTTTGGTTGACACTGGGGAAAATAATAGTTTTGTGAGTGAACGAGTCACTGGATTGGACTTTCTTATACTTTCCAAAGAAGATCCACTCATTCATGAACGTTGCTTAGTATTCTTGGACAAGGCCAGAACACCAAGTGCACCCCTAACGACAAAGAGGAAGTTCGGGAGGATGCCTAGGATTTTTGTGATTAGGTTGGTAGATGGAGTTAGTGGGAGCACCAACAAACCTTGCAACATGACACAACAACAAGAATTCATCCACATCACAACATCTCCAAGTAGTCTGAGGAAAGAAGAACAACAGTTGACGATGACAAAGACTTCAATGAAGACAACCATGGGGAAGGTTGGTCAGTTGAGGAACTCACAGAACCATGAACGTGAGTGTAAGAGAAATTTGGACTCTTAAATTTCTATGGAGGAGTAGGGGGACATAACCAAGTGGATAGTTATCAACAACGGGTTGTGAATGTTGTGGAGGATTGGGCAATAGACTTACCTACCACAGAGACTCCAAGAGTTGAGTCAGGACAATGCGTGGAGGCATTTAATCAACCAGATTTGGAGATGGACGCAGAAGAGGTAGGAGTTGAAGACCAACACCCAACAAGGATCATGAAATTTTGGAGGAAATCCATGGGGATATAAGACTTCCAACTTACGACAAAACGACTTGAGGAGTTGGGATGAAAATCAAAGGAAATTTTTTTGGTCATGCGATACTTGCACACAAAGCACAAATCAAACATGATGTATGTCAATATCCTTGGTGGTGGCTATTGGGTACACTCTTCTTTCTAAAAAAGAGACAAAGACGTGTTGCCAGGAGCAAGAAACATGAATGGTGATGCCTAGTAGAGGTGTCACTGAAAGACTTAATCATGGAAGTTGTGAAACGACGAATGGGTGGTGGAGGCAACTTGCCAAATTGAAGAAAGCGGTAGGACCTTGTCTAGAACCGAAGGGGTTCGGATAATTGAAACAAACAAGTTGAGATTGAAATGGGTGACTCAACAAGACCAAGAAGAGTTGGATAAGATGACGATAAGGAAGATAGAAAAGCATTTGTTGGATGTGGAGACGTGCATTCTCTAGTGATGATTGCAACAGTTGGACTGATCACCTAACTAGTTCGAAACTTCAGAGGATCCAATGTACATGAAACATAAACGACAGAGTCGAAGTATTGAAGACATCATGGGTCAAGATCATCCAACACTTGGGAACACTTTGTAGAACTCCCCGAGGAGTTTTTTTCTTGTTAATAATAATTGAGAAAACAACAGTCGTTGAGTGGTGACAAGATTCAAATATGGGGCAGAGATTCCATGGAAATCAATGGATGTTTTTAGGGACAACAACAACTTGGAGTGGGGGAGGATGTAAGGTCTCCCATGACACCCACCAAGCGTGCGTGCTCCTTGGGAAGATTCATAGATGGAACGGACGAAGAGTACAAGGAAGAAGTGATCAGTTGGGAGAATGAAGAGATTTGGGTGTGAGCAGGATCACCTTGGGCACGTGATGGTGATGTGTGGCACCAAGGGGGCTACACCTTACTTTCCTTAGAACGATTGACAGAGGCTTGAGTTGAGTTTGGGAAAGGGTGGGGCAACTTGGGAGCATGCTCAAGAAGTGGATCCATTTTCCCTCGACAACATGGGCACGCCGGAGAGTTTGGATGACCCCATCGACACACCCAGTAGGAGTCACGATGATTCACATGAGAGAGCACACAAGGCAAGGGGTGCGTCATTCCAAGAGACAAACGATTGATGGGTGCACCAGGTCCACAGAGGGGTGTGACGATTCGGTTGAGTGTGGGTTCACGAAGCGATACAAAACACCTAAGAGACATGACATTTCACACAAGTGACTCTTAGAGTCCATATAAGAGTAAGGGCATAGAACCAAAGGAAGGCGTAGAGCATTTGGACAAGAGATTTGGAGAACAATTCTAAGGCAATTCCAAGGAAATGAACTAAGGAAAAATTAACAAAGTTACCAACTTAACAAAAATTGTGACCTTAAAATGAGAATTGTAGCCCTTAAAACACATATTTTTTCATAAAAAACATGAAAATCAACCCCCAAATCAAAAAGTGGTGCTACCTGGTATCCCCTAGCCTAGGAATAACTAAGGAGATTATGTCTCGAGGTCCACGGGTCCTAGATATGGAATACCAAGAGACATATTGACTTGAGCCTGGCCCTAGAGGGCCCGTCTTTCTTCTTCAGCACCTCCATCATGTCAACAACAGTAGCATCCATCCCATCGGCCTGGTCCTTCAGCAACAGTGGGTCTTGCTCCATGAGGTAATGAGTCCAGGTATCTTGGTATGTGTCACTCTAATTCTCAAAACATTTGAATATGTGCATTTAATTCATTTTTCTTCATGACGTGTTCTTGGACCTTATGCCTTTTGACTTGTCCATACCTGGGGGGGATGACAAAATTCCCTAGCAAGTTGGTTCCCTTAGGAGTGAGTTTCCACTGGGTGGGTTCATGAAAGGCCATCATCCATTCCCACCATACTTACCACTTTTCATCATCCTCCATCTCATCCATCCCCTGCATTGGTTCAGGCATTTGCTTTGCCATTATAGCAAAGGGTTGTACCTTTCCTTGTGGGAAGAAGGGGCTAAAGGCCCAGAGGGTAAAGGTAGCTGGAAAAATATAAAAGACAAAAGAACAAAACCTTCAGATGCTTCGCCCAAGGATCCCTGAGAAATCAGTAAAAGGCTTCTCAGCAAGAAATGGAGGGACCCATAAAATAAATAAAGTCAAGCCCTAGTTGGAGGATAGGGGGTCTCATCACGAGCCAACCTACTAGGTCCATGGGCATGTAGCAGTATGAAACTACCATCCAGCTGGTCACCATGCCAGGGTAGTGGCTCTTAGTGGCATATCCAGGAGAAATGGGGTCACATCACAAGCCAACCTTCTCATCTCTGTGAAATGCCTATGGGTAACACTATCACCACTGGTCACCATGCCAGGGCAGTGTCCCCCAACTATTCTCTTGAAAGAAAAAGCAATAAGATAAAAATGTAAAAATGCATTGAATGGGCTTGGAAACATTTGCATCCATGACAAGGTGCAGCTCACCCTCTTCAGAGGCACCCATAGGTAAGCCATACATTTCCCTATCATCACTGCACCCATTTGCCCAAACATCCCCATACCATCTCATCCACTTACATGACCTAGATTGGTCTTCACCTGGAAACTGTTAGAATATAATGGATGTGCTCATTTTACCATTGACAATATCACTATTGTCACCCAACCATAGGCCGAAGCCACCCTCCGAGCACCTTAACCTTGACAGAGAATCATTCTGGAAGCAAACCCTAGGCTAGATAGCCAAACAAAGGGTAGCGCACCTTTCCCCAAGGATAACACATCAACAAGAGCTGATCAGATAGTCCAAACCCTAGCCAAGAGATAATCCAAGCCAAACATGATCTGCTAACTACAACAGCTGCAATGGCAGCTCTCCTCAAACCTGCGCACAAGACTGGGCACTGCAGTGCACACAAGTTGCTTCTATGCAATTCTGAGACTGTCTTGTCAGAATGAGAACTGGCCTCCTGTATTTATACTAATTCTGGCTAACTGCCTAGGCTGACTTCTCATTCTGGGTATCTGTCTGTTCAATATATATTAATTCTTCTGTCCGACTTCTTCTCTTGGAGGCTAATAACCTAATATAAATTATCCTCTTGAGCCGACATGTCTTCTAGGGTTATTAGCCAACTCATTAGGGTTTCTTCTTGGTTTCTGGAGTATTATATTCTCGTCAAGTTTACACGTGGAGGTAAATACCCCTCAAAGCTACCATAATATCAACAGAAACATCCCACATATAAGGAGAATTATCCCAATAGGACATCCTGAAACCCTCTCCAAACCTGACTTGTAGAATAGCATAACGTCTTTGAGCACTTGTCTGGGAAAGGGGGGTTTTATGCACATGTTTGGGTAACTTGATTATCATATGTGATTGACATTGCTATGATCCCTGTGACTTATGAGCCCATGGAGGGTGTACTTTTTGTTGTTACAGGACCACGCCTAATGGAAAGGTATAGATGGAGAGATGATTAGCTCAGACCTCCATAGGGCTAAAATCCCACTAGATGGATGCTGAGACACCAGCCAGGGGTAGACATATACCAGAGGCTTGCACCAGAGAGAGAGGAGGATGTTCCACCAGAGACAGCTTGGCAGACCTGAACCCAAGGGGGTCTTTCCTTTCCCCTTGAACATTGGCCTTGGAAGGCCCATGACATCACCTCTGTGACCCTCGACATCACCCAACGTCATATGGACATGATGGAGGCAGTTCTGTGCCAAGTGGCACGTGTGGCATGATCCATAGACCTTGGAAGGACTAATGTTTTTCTCCTGGAGGCCAACGTCTCACCTAGGAGGCCCAATGTCACCCTAGAAGGGCATGACATCACCCCTTTTGCATGTTTTACGGTTTAATTTGTCAAATTTATGTAAAAAACTGGATATTTGATGTAACTTGCCATGTCGGCCTTTTTGACCTAATTTTGTAATTAAAGGTCATTTTCATTATATAAATAGGGGACTTTCCCCTTGTATTTTTTCATCATTTCATTCACTCACTAAGTGAGGTCTGAAATTTGCACCCTACTTAAGGGTTATTGGCTGAAATTTTAGGCGCACTTCTTGGAGGAGGCTAAATTTGGTGTTTTTTGGCATTTTCTTGGTGAAAGGTCTTCAACTAGGCTTATTGCTAGATTATTCTTGGTGAAAGGTCTTCAACTAGGCTTATTGCTAGATTATTCTTGGTGAAAGGTCTTCAACTAGGCTTATTGCTAGATTATTCTTGGTGGATGTAAGTGAATATCTGCAATCCTTCTTTGCTTTGAATGGTTATGGAACATTTACTTTGCATTTTTTCCAAGATTATGAAATTGCTAGTCTAAAACCCTAGGAGAACAAGCACATGTTATTGTCCTTGTCTTAACAACTTTTCACCTACTAGATTGTGCTAGAAACCCTACCTTTGAAGCATTGTACTAGATCCGTACCATTACAACACTCTAGTATCATTTGCTTCATCAAGCCATTGTTTGTTTCAAGCTTGAGCTAAAGAAGAAGGAAAACTGCTAGGGCCTAGGGTTACCTACTTCCTAGTAGTCATTTTCCTTCTAAGGCTTGTTTATTGATGCCTTGGGTTACCAACACCTCAATCATCGAACTTTTTTGTCCTTAGCTCTTACATTATCATTTGTTTCCTTCAAGTTTTTTGCTTCAAAGTGACTCCATTAGCCCTAAAAGGCACTGATTTAGACCTTGAATTTAATTGATTGATGAAACCAACCCTTAAATCTTTTACCTCAAACAACCTACTAACCTTTCCTAACCCTATATTAGACTGATTCACTAACTTTCTTTCTGTTGTTACAAAAGTAAGCTACATCCAATTATTACAACAGTAAAAGAACTTAAAAGCAATTGGAAAAGTTGATTTTTATATTGCCTAATTAGCTTCTGAGAAGTGCTAGTATATTGCTATTGTTGGGTTATTATTTTGGTCATTGTGAAGCTCTTTTTAAGGAATTTATTGTGAAGCTATCATCTTGTATACATTTCTGTTATAAAATTATGTTTGCTTCATCTTGCATCAAATTATTGCTTTTATTGAAAAGTCCAAGGTTTTATGAAGCACTAACATCAAATTGTACTTGCAAAAGATATTGTTTTCTTCTTGTTTTGTTCTGGGCAAGTACATCTAAGCATATCATTGCTTCATTGATTAAAAATTTGGGACTTTCTGATCGGTGTGACTTGTGAGAGGGGATATCTTTTAATGACACTTTAACCTTTGCCTTCTCAAACCCCCAGGTCATCGGGGACGTCTCCACTGGGCTATCATCCCTAAATAGAAAGAGGTGTCTTATTAAGGTGACAGTGATAGGACAACCTCCTGTTACGCCAATTTTCCCTCCTTTAGCCTTTCCATTTGGGACAAGTACAAATTGTGCGATAACACTACCGATAGCACCATTTTTTCTAATTGGTTAAAATTACAACATTTTTCAAGCATGGCCTTCAAAACTAATATAGTTGCTCAGAAAACCTTTAAAATTAACACCTAAATCAAAAGTGATGTTACCTAAAGCAAAATGTTTTTTTCTAAACGTTAAAATTATGGCTCATTTGAAATCTTATTCTTAACAGTGAGGTAATTACATGTGTCTTTTGCTCATCTTTCATTATTGTGCACCTCAACAACTTCACCACACGAACATAGTCCTTCAAACACGATAGGTAGAATAAGTAGTCTTAGTCTCGATGCATATGGAAATATTGCACAACTCATGTCAATAAAAGCCCAAGTTCCAACCCCATAAAGCC
>ML778591.1:1279493-1294333 GCA_009831015.1 Picea engelmannii | reverse complement strand
AGGGCCTCTATAAAATCGCATTTTCCTTTAGAACATAACATGGGAATAATAAAATGATTTTGGGAAAAATGAGGGCTTTATGATTTGCGTAAAGTGAAATTATGGACGGGAGATGAAAATGATCAATGTTATTTTCTGTAGACAACTTATCATCCATCAATCATCAACTAATGTGATTAATTCCAAGCCTCAAAATACAACCTTGTACTTTTTTGCCCTTTGATTATTTGACACCTCATTCATTAATCAAAATTTATTAACAAACATTATGGAAAATTCTTCTTTATAGATTCTTGTAAAAAGAACCAAATCTAAACTCTTTTAAAATATGACCATTTTAACTCTGTTTTACCAAACATACTTAATCCATATAATTCATCATAAGAACGTGATGAATCCAATCTAATATTAATCCAACGGAGTACAAGAGTAAATCTCGTCCTTGAGTTGCCATATATATTGTTCATTGGCAATTAAATAACCGTTGAAGACTGGGTATCATTAAAGTAGGGCTTTCTTTTGAAAATTTCGTAAATTACGAGATTTGAAATGAATATGCCAATCAACTACAAGCCCAAAAGTATGATGCTGACTACATAGAGGCTTATCAATTTCATACAACATTTCCAATATTGTTTTGTGTATATAATTATTTGCAAAATTGGATATCAACAAGCATGCCCGAATGTTGATGACAAAATCAAGAAAACTAAATGCAGGGTTTCATAATAACTCAAAAATTATTGTTGAATCCCAAAAATAGAGTAAGGAAAGTCAAAACTCTAGATTTCAAATCCTTTTAGAATCATAAAACCATAACCCATTAACTGCAAGTGAATACCAACAATATGTATGTCAAACTGAAACCAGTCTGAAACCCATTCATATGCCTCAAATAATTGCCACAACAAACTGGGCTACCATTACAATGAGCACAAATAATTGATTGATATTTCCTTTTGAACAATTGAAATGATAATTTGATAGTGTATATCGTTGCTTCCGTTTTGTTTTGTTTTGAAAACAAAATTCATAACAAATTTAAAAAGAAATAAGTGGTGCACAATAACATGCCATAACCATAACAAACCCATATAAGCAAGACCATAATGTATTCAACACTGGTGAAATCTGTAACTTCATTCGAAATTCCCTTTTTCTTTTAAAACCAAATTGTATCATAAGTCGCAATGCAAAACCCAAGTCACAAGTATCATTGTTGTTCGAAACCCAATGATTATTTTATTTCATATTAACCCAAAACAAATAATAAATCGCCATTCACAGTCTCATAAATATACATGCACAACACAAAGTCACACTCATAACACACATACAACATGCAACCGAGCTTGAGCCGATATTCAAAATTATTTGAGAAGAGTAGCATGTTGATGCCAAAAGAGTAAAAAATGTCCATACCTCTCTAAGTTGACTAAATAACCACGAAAGAACAATCATAGATCGTTATCCAACCACCAATACGATATTTAGCATCCAAAACCCTCAACTAACATCAACAAAGCATTTCCAAACAAGTGACATTGCAAAAAGGTGGTATACCTCAGGAAAGAAACCCAACGGAGAGTGCATTAATTCCTCTTTAATTCATGTTGCTTTGACAAAACCAAAACCCACCAACCTTTCCATGATAACCAATCAAACATTGCACGGTGGAACGCACTCAATCGCTAGCTCAAACTCAAAATTGAGCTCAGTACCATGCATTGAAAACTAACAGACTCACAATCTTACATATCCCAAACTATTAATATACCACATTCATAAATAATACAAGTTGTCGACACCTAATACACCAACGATACCACCTAAACAATCAAACAATATGTTATATGGTGTCCATATGATATGTGAACTTTATTACAAATTGAATTTGCAACAACCCCGTATAGTATTGCAAACTTAACATGATACTATTTTTGTTATATGATATGTATGTGCATCGAATGAAACTTAACCATCCTTTTTAATATGTCGCAAGCCAACAAAATTTTAAAACTTTATAATCATAAGTAGCATAAATCTGGCACAATAGGTCTTTCCCCTTTTTCTTTTCCTTTTAGAACATGGCGACGATATATTTAATGGAATATGACGATGAGGAGCATTATAGATCGTTGTCGAAGAAAGCATTCTTGATAGAATACAAAACTGTAATCTAATCAAGTCATTTGTTTGCAAGCTGCATTTCTTTCTTAAACAAAAATGAGCAAAATAAACTTAATATGGTTTCTCTAAGGAGTCACACCTACTAATTAGATAATATAGTAATAGAATACATATAATGCATTGCAATATTTTGCAGGCAGGATTCTTGTTGCACATTTTTGCATCAATAAAGCGATGCTACAATATGATGCTTGTCTGGTTCAGTAAACACTCATTGTTATGTTGTTTGTATTTGATATATTAATGTAGTCCATATTGAAGCTCTTTAGTTTTGATTCTCTCATGTCTGTGCTTTTGCAATGAGTATGTAGGGTGTAAAGGAAAGACACCCATGAGTTGGAGACACTAAGAGTGAACGATTTTTCAAAATGGTATGAAATATTTACAAAACATGTAATATCTAAAATAAATATGCTATTTTAGACCCTATTCCTTTTTTGATGTTGGAATTCCTCTTTTGAAACTTAATTTTGTTTCAAATCTCCAATAGCAACACGCAAGAACAATTTCTCCACACAATGATGGTCAATTATTCTATTTGAAATATTAAAAAATCATGGAATATATATATATATATATATATATATATATATATATATATATATATAAGGTGCTATTGTATACCCTACCTCCTTTCTGTTGCTTGAATTCTACTGTTGAAACTTGATTTTGCTTCAAAAATCCAACAACAATAGGTAGACAAGATTTCTCTACACAATGGTGGTCAATTCTCCTCAAGGCTCATGAACATCGCACAAGCAAGTATATTTAATATACATGGATTTGCAGATACTTTAATTCTAATTGGTTTTGTTACCCCCTCATATGGTATGAGTATAATTTTTTTGTCTTCATCACATGGCATGATTTTCAGAATGACACACAAGATTGTTGATAGGAGGTATCATTCTATCATATGTGAGGCGTAAATTTTGCATGCTTTTAATGTTATTGGATAATTGTAGGAATATCTTGCAAAGAATGAGTTGTGAAGGCCTTGTAATGGAGAATTTACCATTTGGATAAGAATAATGTATGGTTATTCTCCTTCTTGTTTCCTTTTTCTATTATATTTCTACATATATCAATTCTTCACTATGAAACAAGTTGTTGTTATAATTAATATATCATTGTAGGCCGACACCTTCATCAACTTGTCCAAGAGTAGCACTAATACGGCTCTCCAAGACTCATTTCTATAGTTATTTCTATCACTAATAAGGTTGATCGTGGCGTGTTATTTTCAACTCTTTCCTCCTTAATTATTCACAAAATAGCCCTCTTTAGAATGATCTTCCTTGACTATGTTTGCCTAAGATTTACTAGGCACTAACCTTGGGGTTTTCCTTCATCTTTCCCTTCTCACACCACTCTCTATTCCATTATGCTACTACTACCCATTTTGTTAATACTTGCTCTCTTTAATCCTCTCATTGGACTATTTAGATATTATAACTAGATATTGAGGTGATCATCTGTGTTGATTTTAACACAATAGTTCTAAATGATTTGAATGGGAAAAGCTCTATCTTTTTTGATCCACCACGAGGAATTGAGGGAAATTGAGCTACAAAGGTAAAAGGAAGAAGAACTAAATAGCCCTTGTGGATCAAAGTTGAAGTTTCCAACCCTGAAGAGCTCATTGCTAATCACATGACCCTCACATATAATTTAGATCTTGATCCTATCTTAAAGGAGAAACAAACAAGGGAAATTGTGCACTTCGAGGATACCATTAAGCTTTCAGAAGAAGAGGCAACCCATGCATGCCAAAGAAGATGGCATGCATTACTACATGATATCATAAGGGTTGAACCTCATTCACCTAGTAACTTGCAAGCTCCCCTGTTTAGGGCCCAACCATGCAAAAATTCATTGAGAAAGCTTAAGTTAAACTAGTTTGCATTGAGGTTCAACCCACCTCTCCTTCGACACTCTTCACCACCACCAACATTATATGAGAAGAAGGAAAGGGAAGAATGGAAGGAAGTGAAGAAAGATGTTGGGTATTGTGGCAAGGGTGCCATCACCCAATATGTGGCATGTGATTTGAGGTAGGTTCGCAGACACCAACAACAATAGATTAGCAAGAGGAGGTAGCATCAATAGTTATATCACCTTTTTTGTTTGCACAAGGGTGTGCAAAAGTCTAAGCTATGGGATGATGATGGGCCTCCTAATTACAACATCATGAGACCAACTTTTGAGATATTTTGGCCACATTTGTACTACATAAACTTATCTTGACCATGATTAATATAATTGTGTTGGGTTTTGAACAATTGATTGATTATGGAATGAGTTGGATGATTGAGTGTGTGTTGTGCCATATTTTAGCTATGGTTTTCATATTTTTATGCATGTCTAGGGATACACTAATACATGCTTCAAGAAGGTTGAGTTCAAGGAGGGCCTACTCCAACATTGCATGCGAAGAAAGAGGGATTGTGTCCCCTTACCAAAATCCAAAGGCTTGCTGAGCCTTCAATCACCCAAGGCACAAAATCCTGCATTATCCATTCTAATTGTTGACTAAGAGAGGGTAGTCCAAGAAGGGATTTGATCCCTAGAACATAGGTCTGTGAGTATATGGATCTTGGAGACGTAAGCCCTTCAATAAAGGACTGATTGAAGAGTTGATTGATGTATTCTTTTAGTATAAATATAAGTTAAGGGATATCCCTAGAGGTCTTAGTTATTTTGTTGAGCATTAGGAACTCTTATAGAGATAAAGAATTCAAACTCCTTTGATATGTATTGTTGTTATGAATTAGTGTGCTAATGTAGAAAGTTTACTTCCAGATTTGTTGTCTGTTGTAGACTTTTCAATTCCATGTAGAGTCCTTCAGTAAGGCCCCTTACAATATCCATATTATAAGGTCTCCCATGACACCCACTGAGCACACACGCTCCTTGGGAAAATTTGATGACAGAACAGATGAAGAGCACAAGGAAGAAGTGATCAGTTGGGAAATTGAAGACATTTGGGTGTGAGAAGGAGCATCTTGGGCATGCAATGACGACGTGCAACACCATGGGGGAACTCTCCTTACTTTCCTTAGAACGATTGATGGAGACTTGGGTTGTATTTGGGCAAGGGTGGGGCAACTTGGGAGCATACCAAAGGTGTGGACCCATTCTCACTCGAAGAGGTTGAACAACCCCATCAACACATCCATGAGGAGTCACAATGATAAACATGAGAGAGCACAAAAGGAAAGGGACGCACACCCAAGGATGGGGTGTGTTGGTCCAAGAGAAAAAATGTTGATGGGTGTGTGGGCTTGGATGGGTGCATCAGGTCCACAGAGGGGTGCAACGAGTCTGTTGAGTCTTCATGAAGAGGGGAAACACACCCAAGAAACATGACATTTCACACAAGTGACTCTTAGATTCCATACAAGAGCAAGGGCACATAACCAAAGGAAGGCGTAGAGCATTTGGACAAGAGATTTGGAGAACAAATCTAAGGAAAGTCTGATGCAACGAAATGAGGCAAAGTTTCCAAGATGGAAGACAAGTAGCCAAGAGTTGGACACTTTGGGAGGTTTTGGGGAAGTTTGGAAACACAGGTCTATGGAGGCATGTGTGAGGAAAAACCGAATTCTATATTATCTTGGTGAAAGCCTACAAAAATGAAGGGGAAACAAGTCTACAGTTGTGGGCACATCTGAGGTGCATCGCAAGTGGTTGCGGAGACAGTTGAAATGAAGAGTCTTGGTGTGATGAATCTTCTCTTGAGTGTATTTTTTAGGTGAGACAAGTTATGTGACTTTGCCAAATTTGTAAATTGATCCAGTAGTGCTCATATTGTAACTATTTTGCAAAAACAAAGACTTGGTCGAGTGGTAGGCACAATTTGTGGTGCCCACACTATATTTGTGTTTCTCCTCATTTGTTCCACAATTGTTCTCTTGGATTCTCATGTTCATGGAATATATGCTTAAATAAGACCAACGCCCACACTATATTTGTGTTTGTCTTCATATGTTCCACAATTGTTCTCTTGGATTCTCTTGTTCATGGAATGTATGCTTAAATAAGACCAAGTGTTAAACTATGTTAACAATTGTCTAAGTAAGCAAGAGTTGCACTAGAGTAGGAGTGTGACTCGTCGATAGCCTAGAACGGAGTATGGTTATGCTTTAGGTGAAGAGGCATAGTTCGTACTAAGTATTTTTAGTGTGCCAAGAAACTAAGTAAGAACTGTCATGGGGTCGCATGCCCTCTTTAGGTGAACGATTGCAAGATCTAATTAGGCGTATTGTGGGATCGTGACAGGTGGTATCAAAGTAGACTTGAAAGATAGTTTGGTGATCTCTTCACCACATTGTCATATTCATGATAGGTGGTATCATAGAAAACTTGAAAGATAGTTTGGTGAACTATTCACCACGTTGTCACCTTCGTGAAATGTGGTATCAGAGAAGATTTAGCTCTTCTCCACTAATGTAGCAATAAAAGTTGTGGAGGGGTGCACTTATTGGTGAAGTAGTATAGGCACAAGCTTGGTGAGGGTTCAACAAACTGACCCATCATAGAAGCAACCTGAGCACAGAATGGTGTGACAAGACCGAGTTGCAGATAAATCCATGACTTGTGAGCAGACTTGGTTGCACCCCTTAAGCAATCCAAGTGTAGAGTTCTGAGGGTGAACCAAGCACTTGGGAAAGGTGAATGAACGCAGGACCACCACAGAACTTGTCGCAGACCCAAATGTAGAGGAAGTTGGGTGAAGACCTTGGTGAATGGTTCATAAAAGTGGGTTGTTCTATCACATGTAATTTGAGCCCAGTCCTATGTGTATGCGTAGACCAGGGGTTAAGTTTGTGAGGGTGAACTGATCACTTGGATGTGTAGATTATCGTAGGGATCAATGTAGACTTGGGACAATGCATAGGAGTTACAAAAATATCTTGAGCAGACCAAGTGATGAGGATCAAGTAGCGAAATGGATGGTGCAGATGACGAATCTTGGAAGGTCAAGAGAGATAATGTAACTCAACGATTCGAGAAACTACAAGAGGCTTTGGAGAGGATGGATGAATATGATGCATAGATAAAGTCTGAGAACGAGATTTTGACACTGACTGCATTGGGAACACTCAAGGAGGAAAGAATCCAACATGAAGGTAGCACAACAACAAAGGATCATCCCAGACCACTCATGAGGAAAGGTAGGTTGATTTAATGCTACCTTTGTTCACAAAATCATTTTATGAGGAAGTGTCCAATGCAAGGTAAGTTGGCTCTATTGGTTGAGGAGGAGGCTCGACACACACCAACAGTGGAGGAGTCGGAACCCTTGGCAAAGATGGTTCAAATACAGAAATCAATGGAAGAGATGAGTGAAGTCATGGAAACATTGGTGGAACACATGCAAGAGTTCAATACAAGAGGTCAAGGACAATTTTCACAAAGTGAATAAATTGAAGGGCTTTTCTTTGTGGACACAACAATAAGTGGGCTGAAGATGGAAACTTTGGTTGAAACTGGGGAAACTCATAGTTTTGTGAGTGAACAAGCCGCAAAGTATCTTCATCACAAACCTAAGAGTTGCACTAGAACGTGTATAGTGTTGAAGTCAACATCAATGTCGATGACAGGGATTGTTTGTTCAACGCCATTGAGAGTGGGTGAGTGGTTTGGAAACATGGATTTGTTGGTAGCTCCATTGGAAGATCATGTGATGATCTTAGGCTTGGACTTTATTAGACTTTCCAAATAAACTCCATTCATTCACGAAAGTTTCTTAGTATTTCGGGACAAGGCCAGAACACCAAGCGCACCCTTAATGATGAAGAGGAATATCAGGAGGATGCCTAGGATTTATGTGATTAGGTTGGTAGAAGGAGTCAGTGCGATCACCGACAATCCTTTCAATGTGACACAACAATAATAAGTCATCCACACTGCAACATCTTTGAGTAGTTTGGCGCAAGAAGAACAACAATTAACAGTGACAAAGACTTCGGTGAAGACAACCCTGGGGAAGGTTGGTCAGTTGAGGGATTCGCAGAACCATGAATGTGAGTGTAAGAGACAATTGGACTCTTCACTTGCTATGGAGGAGCAAGGGGGACATCACTGAGTGTATAGTTATAAAAAACGGGTTGTGAATGTTGTGTAGGATTTGGTATTAGACTTACCCACCATAGAGACTCCAAGAGTTTAGTCAGGACAATGCGTGGAGGCACTTACTCAACCAGATTTTGAGACGGGTGCATAAGAGGTAGGAGTTGAAGACTGTCACCCAACAACGATAATGAACTTTGGTAGGAAATCCATGGGGATATACGACTTCCAACTTACGACAGAACAACTTGAGGAGTTAGGATGCACACCGAAGGAAGTTCATTTGGTCATGCAATACTTGTGCACAAAGCACAAATCAGACATGACGTATGGCAATAGCCTTGGTGGTGGATATTGGGTAAACTCTTCCTGCTAAACAAAAATACATAGACATGTTGTTGGGAGCAAGCAACACGAATGGTGATGCCCTATGGAGGTGTCATTGAAAGACTCAAGCATGGAAGTTGTGAAACGATAGATGGGTTGTGGAGGCAACTTGCCAAATTGAGGCAAGGGGTAGGACCTTATCCAGAACCAAAGGGGTTTGACTAATTAAAACAAACAAGTTGAGATTGAAATGGGAGACTCAACAAGACCAAGAAAAGTTGGACAAGACGAAAATGAGGTAGATAGAAAATATTTTATTAGATGTGGAGACGTGCATTCTCTGGCGATGAATGCAACAACTTGACTGATCACCCAACCAGTTCAAAACTTGAGAGGATCCAATGTACATGAAATATAAACGCCAGAGTCAAAGTATCGAAGCCATCACGGGTAAAGAGCATCCAACACTTGGGCACACTTTGCAGAAATCCTTGAGGAGAGTTTTTCTTGACAACAATAGTTGAGGAAAAAACATTCGTTGAGTGGTGACGAGATTCAGAGATGGGGAAGAGAATCCATGGAAATCAACATATGTTTTTAGGGAAAACAACAACTTGGAGTGGGGTAGGATGTAAGGTCTCCCACGACACCCATCGAGTGTGCGCTCTCCTTAGGAAGATTTGACAATGTAATAGATGAAGAGCACAAGGAATAAGCGACCAGTTAGTAGAACAAATAAATTTGGGTGTGAAAAGGAGCACCTTAGGCATGCAATGGTGGCGTGTGGCACCAAGGGGGATACATCTTACTTCCCTTAGAACGATTGACAAAGGCTTGGGTTGCAATTGGTCAAAGGCAGGGCAACTTGGGAGCATTCCCAAGAAGTTGATCCATCTACCCTTGACAACGTGGGTGCACTAGAGAGTTTGGATGACCCGATCGACACACCCAGGAGGAGTCACAATGATTCACATGAGAGAACGCACAAGGCAAGCGGCGCACACCCAAGGATGGGGCACATTGTTCCAGGAGACAAATAGTTGATGGGCACACAGGCTTGGATGGGCGCATTGGGTCCACGGAGGGGCATGATGAGTCAGTTGAGTGTGGGTTCACGAAGGGGCATGACACACCCAAGAGAGACGATGTTTCACACAAGTGACTCTTAGTGTCCATATAAGATCAAGCACACACAAACAAAGGAAGGCATAGAGCATTTGGACAAGAGATTTGGAAAATAATTCTGATGCAAGTCCAAGGCAACGAATTGAGGTAAAGTTAACAAAATTACCGACTTAATGAGAACTTCGACCTCAAAACAAGAACTCTATCCCTTAAAACCCATATTTTTTCATAAAAAACATGAAAATCAACCCCCAAATAAAAAAGTGGTGCTACTGGTAGCACCATTTTTTCTAACTAGGTTAAAATTGAAAAAAATTTCAAGCATGGCCCTCAAAACTCATATAGTTTCTCAGAAAAACCTTAAAATCAACACCTAAATCAAAAAGTGATGTTACCTAAAGAAAAATGTATTTTTTTTTCCCCTAAATGTTAAAATTAAGGCTCATTTGAAATCTTATTGTTAACAATTGGTACCATTAAAACTAAAACCTCAAAATCAACCATCAAATTGAAAAGTACTTCTACTAGTAGCACCCATTCTAAAATTGGGGTATTAAAATGACAATTTTTTTTAAAATGGTATAAGTAATCATCATTGTTGTAAACAAAATCCTAAAATCAACCCTTAAATGTTTACGTTGTAAATCTTAGTTTATCACTCCAAGCACAAGATAATACATAATGCCATGAAAATATCACCCTATACTTTAAAAATTCAACATCACTTCCAAATATTTTTTTACTTTTAATTAAAAAAGTCGATACAAATTACATTGAATGAAACATAAATTATTTATTAAAAGTATTGTTACATTGTCCATATTCAAAACATATGAGCAAAGAAATTTTATTATATTCTCCATAATCAAAACATATAATTCATAAAACATAGAAATGATTTATAACTTCATGTGAGATCATATGTAAGTTAGAATGCTCATTTCTGGTTACCATACAAACATCATATGGATCAAAAATACATAAAATATTTCATACACTTGTTCAAATTGAATCATGGATTCTGAAATACCATCAAAGTCTACATTGTCTTCAGACGAATGATTGGATGAATATGTAGATGATCCATACTCTTCTTTATTATCGAGGAATGCACCATCTGTTAAAGTTTAAGCTATTATTAGGTTACTTTTCAATTTACTAGATAACCATAGCATAGATAGGATCATTGAGAGAAACACAATCACAAGATACATAACATTTATCCTGGGAAACCCTCATTAGGAAGAAAACCCAACAAAACTTCCTTAATATAGATAGCCAATACAATGCCAAGACAATAAACCAAACACTAGAGAATATCCTCTCCCAAGCAATGTGCCTCTCTCTCTTCCTTCTTCCGACAACTGGTAACTGCAACTTCCTTCAATACTTGCACACTATATGAGTGAGCTAAGTGAGTGAACAAATGAGTGGTTGGCTTCCCTTATTTATACAAACTGGCAAGTGCTGAAAGGAGGTGTCTCTTCACTGGCAGGTCCGACTTGTGTTTCTGGGTGGTTAGAACCACTTTAATTTTCCTGGAGGCCGACTTCTTAATTTTCCTATAACAATTAGGGTTTGACCAATCCACAGAAGAGGATTTGGTCAATTACAATGCACGGCATGATCAATCCACAAAAGGGGATTGATCTAATGAATATAAATATATTTTATCTTTTACTTTATCCACAAAAGGGGATAAGAATATTCTTTGCAGTTACACAATATTTCAACACTCCCTCTTAACAAGAAGGATATTCTTTATCTTTTGACAGGTCTTTGGATGTCATCATCAATTGGGCAACATCATCAATTGGGTAACATCATCAACTGGATAACATGAGGCATCAATATAATCCACTTGGTCATCTGGCATCATGATCACTGACTGACATATCTATAAATCATCAAAAGTTTTATTCTCTTTATCTTTGTGCAAAAGATACTCTTTCTTTCTTTCATCTTCATGCAAAAGATACACTTTCTTATCTTCACACATAATATATCTTATCTTCACACAAAAGATGTCTTATCTTCACACAAAAGATATTCTATGAGTTTTTCCATTCCTTTTATGTTCTCCCTTCTCTTGTAGTCATCTATCTCACCCATCCACTAGGGAGGAGTAATACCATAGCTTCACTCCTAGTCATCCCACATGAACTAGAGAAGCTAAGATGCTAGCTTGGGCAAGACTAGACTCCCTTTCCATGATCCACGCAGGATCATGACACAAACCTCAAGAGCCAACTAACCATTCCACATGGTCAATGTTTGTGTTCCAGGCTACTCAGTCCTTGGCCAGAGGAGAGTATCCGCCCCTTGGAGAAACATCCACACTCCTCTCTACGAGGGTGGTCACACCTCTCTCTACGAGGGTATTCTAGCATGTCCCTGGAGTATCCAAAACTCAATACTTGGACAGAGGCCAAACTTGGCAAATTTCTCATTCCCCTTCTCTACGAAGGTCTCTTCTCTTTTCATCCTCTATGAAGGTCTACCTATGGGATTGCTCATTCCTTCTCTACAAAGGTCTCTTCTCTTTTCCTTCTCTATGAAGGTCTACCCATGGGATCTGAAAAAATATCTTGTGGTCCAAGATCTTTCCATGGTATAATACCATGCTACCCATCTGTTGGGACCATCCATCTACTGGATAACTTTCACCTTGATCAAAATATCTAGTCACTGTCCATCTATTTTCCTAACTACACCAAATCACGATCCTTCGTTTCGAACTCGGAGACATAGCCCCCTCTTGCACCAAACTAAGAGATTCTAATCATCATCCTTGAAGTTTTCTTCTGTAATATCTTGGGTGCCTTCTTGAGTTCAAACATTTCTTTCTTTCTGAATTCATACTGGATCAACCTGCTCCCTCTGCATCTATAAGAACGGTACTGGAACAACTTGCAGTTACCTGCATCTCATCAACTATATCTGAGTATCCATATTTCTCTTCATCTTGAACATTTTTGTTTTGCATATTTAGGAGCCTCCTGCTCCTATATAGATACTAGATACTGTCTGGTCTTTACTGACTGTCACCATATCATAAGTCCTTCTCATGCTGTCTAACTTCTACAAGTCAAGGCATAAGTTCTTTCTTCTGAGACCTATAAACTTACTTACAATATGCTTTCTGAGATATGTCACTTAGCCAATCAGTCAGTAACAATAAGCAGTAATCAAATAAAACTATATCATGATTTCTATCAGAGTAGTACACATAATTTCTTAAGAAAAACTTGTTCAACCATGTACACATCTAAAACCCTAATCATGAATAAGACTTTTGAACTCTTTTTCACTCTAGCTATGAAATCACCAAATTTTCGCTTACTATCATAACTAAACACATACCTTTGTCACTCTCATGAGTGATCATACTTGAAATAAATATTTTATCTCTTTCTTTATCCTCTTCTTTGATAAGTCTGCATAGACACTGAAATAAAACGAGGTTAATTAATATTCTCACAAAAATATAACTTCCAATGATAAAGTATTAAAGTAAACAAGATACTAAGAATAAACATGAATAATTATCTTTTGTTTTTGTGTGGGGAGGCTCCACGGACTCCACCATTTTCCATCTTTCTTCAGATAAACTATCTTCAACTTAAAGTACATAATCCTCAATTTCTACTAAATCTTTCTTTGTGGGAGGAGATTCCTCTTCCTCTGCCACATGTGCTTGATGCTTTCTTTTCCCTTTTCCTTGAGAACAGTCATAGAAAAAGTGTCCCAACTTTTGACAGTTGTAGCATCTGATCTTTGAAACATCTTTCTTCTTATCTCGAACTCTTACGAAGTTATCTTGTTTATTGTTCTTCCTGAAGGAACTTCTTCTGTTCTTTTGAATTATAAGATATTTCTCTTCATCAACAATTAATCTCTTTTGTTGGTCTGCAAGTCTAGATTATTTGTGTGTGCAACCTGCCCATAACTTATCAAACTTGGGTAACTTGCTTCTTGCACACACTCCTTATACAAAAGGAATCCAAAATGTTGGAAACCCATTTAGGGTTGTGGTTACAAGCTCTTTGTCACTAATGACATCTCCAATAACTACAAGCTGATCTCTAATATGAGAAACTCTCATAAGATAGGATGAGATAGATTCTGAGTTTTTCATCTTCATATTATGAAGATGATTTCTTAAGGCAAGATTTCAACTAATGTCTTTGCTTTCATATAACCTGTTGAATGCTTCATACATTTTCCTTGATGTCTGTAGTTCGGATATATGAGGGATCAAGTGGTCCTTTACTCAATCCGACATGATTCTCTTTGCTTTCTTTTCATTCTTCTTATGCTTGGTCTTTTGCTCTTCTTCCTCTGGTTCTGGTACACCCACTATTACATGTTCCAGGAGATCATTCTCATCTAGAATCATCTGCAACCTATGCTTCCAAGATCTGAAGTTTCCAAATCCTTCCAGCCTGTCTTCTACCCTCATACCGGTAGCCATTCTTTCTTGCAATAGAAACCCTAGCCCTCCAGGCTATAGAAATAATAGAAAAATCAAATTTCTTAGATCTGAAAACTGAACTCACCAAAAGATGTGTTGGACTGAGGCGAGTATGTTGGTATAGTCAGTTTCTGAAAATTCCAAATTTTACCCCTTGAAACTGAGCTTGCGGAAATATGGACTGGTACTTCTAGTACTGGTTCTGGTTTCCTGGTTTTCTGGTATTTCTGGTACTTATGGTTTTTTGGTACCAGTGAAAACTAGGGTTTCACTTTCTGGGAGTTCTATCCACTGAAAAGGTGCGTTGAAGGTGCCAATGAGTTCCTTAGGCTAGGGCACACTTTTCTAGATGATCTTTGGGCTGAAATTCCTCTTTAATAAAAAGCCCTAATTTTCTTGTACGACAACAATGACGTTTTTCTTTTTCCTGTGAAAGATTCTCTCTGCAACTTAGCTCTAATACCATGTGAAAGTTCAAGCTACTATTAGGTTACTTTTCAATTTAATAGATAACCATAGCATAGATAGGATCACTGAGATAAACACAATCACAAGATACACAACATTTATCTTGGGAAACCCTCATGGGGAAGAAAACCCAACAAAATTTCCTTAATATAGATAGTCAATACAATGCCAAGACAATAAA
>ML778591.1:1261073-1279320 GCA_009831015.1 Picea engelmannii | reverse complement strand
GTCTTCCATGGCTTCATGTTGTGCATGCAATATTTTAGAACCAATATACATTTCTCTTTCCTCTACTTGTGAAAACTCAATAACACCTTGAGATTCTTGTTGTTCAATAATGTTTCTTTCTTCGGATTCATTTGGCATATTCTATGACCAATGAAATGGAGTCTTCAAAAATGTATCTTCATTTGTTGAGCTTGAAATTATGTCACTTTGACCATTGAAAAAATCCTCCCACCAAACAGAATCAACAACATCAAGTACTCATATGTATCTTTAATGGACTTTTGTATTTCTTCCAAGCATTCAGAATAATCTAGCCAATTATGTCAGAAAGGGCCAAAAAAAGGTATGTCCAAAATTCTAACTAGCTCTTGAGCATATTGAGGTCGAACATGTGCCCAATGCTATGAAGGTACAAAAGAATCATAAATTGAAAGAAATAAAACAACAAATAAATAAGCAGGCCAGTCATGAAGTAGTTATAGTTAAGTTTGTGTCATTTGACACACAGATTGGAGAGCATCCTAAGGTGAAATAGGGCAGAAAGAAAAAGGGGGAGCATGTTGGCCCTTGGTTATGGAAGTAAACAAATATTAAGGCAGAAAAGACAGAATACGAACTGCGCGGAAGACATAGTGACTGATACTAGGTCGAAGTGAGAAGAAGAGAAGAAAAGATGGAGCGAAGTAAGATAAAGCAATCTGTTGGACAAGGAGATCGGGGATGACAGATTAGCAAGGAAGATGGATCATGGACAACTCAGCAAGTGGAAAAATCCACCAATGGATGCTTCAAGAGAACTGCACGAGAAAGAAGGAAACACATGCTGGCGAAGCCCTGAAAATGCAATTCAAGTTGACCTGGGGTTTTAGAAACCTATGGTTTTGGTATCTAGGGTTTTGGCACTTAGGTTTCGACCTAAGGCTGTTGGTGGGATATTGTAATGTATAAATAAGAACCTAGATGAGGGAAGAGGGTTCGTTCGAAGTTCATTGTGGTTAGGAGTGATTATTGTTGTTGTGAGAGAGAGAAACATTGAGCAGTGAGAGAAGTCTGTGTTGTAATATCTTCAGTTGGGTGAGAAGATCAACCCTGCAGCTGGGTGTGCAGGGAAGGGAGAAGAGAGAAGAGAGAAGATCTGCTAGCTAAGAGCACAGATAGAACTGTATGCTTTCACCTAATATATTATAAAGCACAGTTCTATGGATGTAGCCCTAGGGAGAGGGTGAACCACATATATCTTGTAGTTGTGTGGTTTTATGTTGTGTTCTTGTCTTCTGATTACTCTATTATTACATTATTGTGCTAGATCTGAGATATACTGTGCAAAGTAGGACCAAGATGGTAACTGATATCTAGATGTTGTGTTGTTTTTGTATTGGATCCACTTTGTATTTCCTCTGGTTGTAGACACCTGTGTCCTGCAACCCCCCATAGCTACTTCGGGTGAGACTGCATCTTCTTTGCAAGTGTTGCCGAAAGGGCTAGTAGTTAGGGCTTGTTGGTGCGCTCTAGGAGCTGAACCTTGGGTTTTCCCCTATGCCAACAAATGGTTCCATTGTTGGGATGAGAATCTTCTTGAGGGAATGTCAAGGTGGTTTCAATCGAAGACAAAGATTCAGAGGTGGATAGAAGATCAAGAAAAGGACTTCGTAGAATCCCAGAACAAGAACCATAAGCTTAGCACCGAGGACTGGTTGGGAAGGTATATCTTTACTGATATACACGGGATTTTCTTTGGAGGAATTCATCAGGAGCTATACGAGTGGTTAGCTAGGTTAGAAGATACTCAGTTTGAGATCATATCTAGACCACCTTTGGTTTGGATGTCGACGTTGATCAAGAAGGTCAAGAGAGTTGATAACGTCATGTCAAGAGTAGTAGATCACTGGTTCGATAACACCATTGGAGGGTACATCATCGAGTTTGTTGTTGATAAAGTAGAATCATATATCCAAGCAGAGAGGTATTTCTTTAAGGGACCTCGAGGGAAATTTTTACACTTCTTGAAGTTGAAGATCAAGATGTTATTGGATGAGAAGAACATCTTGAAGGTACAATAGCGGGTCAGATTGGAAAAATCTAATGTTCAAGAACTCAGACAGTGACAGTGACACAAAGACTAGACATATGCACAGTGGGAGAGCATTCAGAGAAGTTCCTCTCGCGAACCTGTTTAAGAAAAACTACGGGGAAGAGGGATTCTACAGTGGAAAAGAGGTAGATCTGACAGATGAAGATCATTCAGAACCTGCTGGGTAGAGGAAGGATAGACTGAAGAAGCTTTCCAAGAAGAGCCAGAAGCTTCAGGAACTGCACAGACTACTGAATTAAGTACTATTATTCTTCCTGTTGTTTTAGCAACATTAAGTAACCAAACTAACCTAAGCTATCAGAACACTCATAGCACTGGTACAAGTAGTTCAATACCTATTCAGTCGGGAAATATAGGAATATCTATGGAAGATGAGATGAGGTTACCCACCATTAGAGGAGATGGATTTGAAGATTATGATTAGCACTGGTTTCTATGTGAAGTTGTATGGAGTATTAAGAATGTCATTGATGAAGCTATTAAACGAGCTCAATTTAGCACTACCTTAAGAGACTGCGCACTGAGCTCATACATGAAATTTGTCCAAGGAGCTACACCTAAAACACTGAATGTCATTAAGACTGTGTTGACTGTTGAATTCAAGAAACCCAAATCAGAGTCATAGTGCATTGCAAAACTGAAAGAAATCAAGCAGAGAGTAGTTGAACCTGTGTGGGAGTTTGATCAGAGATTTAAGACCTTGACAGGCCATTTGAGCTTTCAGATCCTGGATGAGAAAAACAAAGAATGGTTCATCGTTGCCCTCCTACCACACATCAGAGTCCCCTTGATGCAGGAGAAGATTGCTTCACAGGTTGAGGCATTGGAGATCGCCATGAAACTAGAATCAACCCCTATGGGAGAATCCATCTCAGGTATGAGTCAAATATTGAGTCGTCTAACTATCTTATCTCTGCAGGTCGAAGATATGAAGAAAGATAAGGGAAAAGATAAAAGAGAAGACATTTGGTGTATTAGATGCAAGTTGTAAGGCCATGACAAGGAGCATTGCCCCCTATTTCATGAGTACTTGGCATCTGGAGCTATGAACCCTTTGAAGCAAGTTACTCTACCATGATGCGAGGTATGTAGAAATAGACATCACCCTGGTGAATGATATTACATGAAAAAATATGTTCAGGTACCCATAAATATGTATTGCACGTTCTGCAAGTTAGTAGGGCATGATGATAGGGATTGTAGGGCCTATGATCTCATGCATGAAAGGTCAAGAGATGTATACAAAATTCAAGGTGAAGTACAACAAGAAGGGAACACTACGCAGTATCATTCCCCTGGAAGAGGAAACTTCAACCCTCGTGGTGGATTCAGAGGAAGAGGACGAGGAGGAGGTATGGGTTGAGATAGAGGTAAAATCATCTATTATAACTGCGCACAGCTAGAACACTTGGCAAGGGACTGTCAGAACCCTTGTACCACATGCAGTTACTGTAACTCATTCGAACATGTTATTGAGGAATGTCCATCATTGTTAGCTAAGCTTAAGGAAAGACGAGGTGCGAACCCGCAAGTGCAACTGATATACGTTGAACCTCATGGAGAGGACCCTAGAGTTGTTGTTATCACTAGAGGAGGCGTTTCTATAGGAGAAGACAGGGTGATTCCAGGGAAGACCACAGAACAATCAGGAGTCAGAAAAGATGCAAAGAAGACACAATATTTTTATCCAAAGAGAGAGAAACAGATATTTGAGGAAGCAATAAAAGAATTCGGGAGAGATCAGGCTTCTTCATCAAAGGCACGACCAGAAGTGAGAGAATGTGGAATGCCTCTAGCCTTTGATCGGTCTGCTTCACCTAGAGAAGGAAAAGAGGTAAGTAAACTCATGGAATTATGATTCACTTGCATTAATTTAATAAAGGATGAAAGCGTTGTACAAGAGCTACAAAATTTAATCAGACAGTACAAGATAGCAAAGGTGGATCCCTTGTTGAATAGATTTGTTCACCAAATATCTAAAAATAGAAGGACAAATAAGGAACTACACCTGAATGCTCAAATTGGAGAGTATGATATAGACTATGTGGTCCTCGACTTAGGGTCGGAGGTCAATGTCATGACGAAGCAAACCTGGGCACTGATGGGAAAACCTAAGTTGATATATTCCCCTATCAGGCTTAGGATGGCTAATCAACAAGCTGTAAGCGCCTTTGGAAGATTGAAACATGTCCCTGTGGACATCGACAGAGTAAGGATGTTTGCAGACTTCGAGGTGATTGAGATAGTTGATGATAGCTAGCCTTCCCCACGTTGTTATGAATTTAATGGGCTTCCAATAATTCCACTGTGGTTGATTTAAAGAAAAGAAGAATGAAGTTTGAAGGAGATGGCTTTAGGTTCATTGCACCTTTGGATCCTGATGAAGGTTGGAGATACACAAAACCCATCAGAGAAGAAGACCGCGCATATGAACTAGAAAACATATACAAATTAACAGCCAGATAACAAGATTACATTAATCCTACAACAGATGGGAACCTAAGTTGGTGAAGTGACAACGCATGTTCATCAGATTCAGAAGAAGAACTGGAGAACTGACAGAACAAAATGTATGAAGTATCTATAGGGAGGTGTGCTAGATTAACCAGATAAGTCCGTTGGATTAGCACAACAGTAAGTAATTTACCCACCTTTGATGGCTTAAATCATTTGGAAGCTTTCTTGTTGGAATTTGAAGAAATTGTACCAATACAAAAAAGATTGTTGGCATTGGATGAGGCCTTGAAAGAAACTCCAACAAGATGGTGGGGGACACACAAGAACAACATTATAGAATGGGTGCAATGTCACACTTTGATGACAGCGTGATTTTAAGAACAAGTAGAAGGTTGTGAAGTTAGGTACACAAGTCAAAGTTGTCTGAAGGACCATGTGCGAAGTTGCAAGGAATCCTGGAGCAACATTCCTCAAGAGCAGTGGGTGCAAAAATTCATTAACACACTGGACACAACCCCTATCAATTGGTATCTTCAAGCCAAACTGCGCCTCATCACTGTAGATTGGGAAGGTATGACTTAGAACTTTGTAATTACCTTTTTGTTTGAAAGACAATATCCTACAGTGGATCAAGCATTACAGATTGTAAGACAGAAAGTATTTGAGGAGGCACCTAGCCTCCCTTTGGAACAAGAGGACGAATGGACTGCACCTCTTCAGAAATTGCAAGGCTGTTACAATATCAATGCTGACGAAGATGATGATCCTAGGAAGGTGAACATCCTCGAAACAAAAGGATAGAGAGACATAGAAGGAAAAGGGGTCGAGCTACCTTTCATTGGACAACCGATCAAGATCCAGAAAGTTAACATTGGAATAGAGAAAACACCGAAGCTTGCAAATGTTGGAGATTATTGGGATGCTGCCACTATTGACAAGATCACAGAGTTACTGCATGAATATCAGGACTTGTTTCCAACCAAGTTCACTAATATGAAGGGAATTAAAGGGCCCATGGGAGAGATGAGGATCTCTTTGAAACCAGATGCAAAAACAGTCAAACAGAGACCTTGCAGATTGAACCCTAAATATAAGGAGAAAGTGAAGATTGAATTAGATAGAATGCTAGAAGCAGGAATCATAGAACTTGTTGAAGAGTCAGAGTGGATTAGTCCTATGGTGGTACAAGACAAGAAGACATGAGAGATCAGGATCTGTGTAGATCTCAGGAAGCTAAATGATGCATGTTTGCATGACCCATTCCCTACACCATTTACTGACGAAATGCTAGATAATGTAGGAGGACATGAGGTATATTCTTTTACAGATGGATTTTCAGGATACCATCAGATCCGGATTGCCAAAGAAGATCGCCATAAGACCACATTTGCAACAAAATGGGGATCCTACCAGTATACAGTGATGTTGTTTGGATTGAATAATGCACCAACCATCCTTTCCAGGGTGGTGGTTGAAGCATTCAAGGAGTTTTTACACAAATTTTTGGAATCATACTTTGATGATTGGACTGTTTTTAGCTTATTGCAAAATCATATTGAATGTTTAAGACTAATGTTGAATAAGTGTAAACAGTGTCAGATTGCCTTGAACCTGAAGAAGTGCATCTTCCTCTCACCCTTTGGAGTGTTGCTAGGCCATATTGTATGTAAGCAGGGATTGTTGGTATATCCATCTAAGATTGCCAGTATAGTTGATTTTTCCCCTCCTAATTTAGTCAAATAGTTGTGCACTGTGTTGGGACATACTGGATACTACAAGAATTTCATTAAAGGCTATGCAAAGATTACAACACTGATGGAGAAGATTTTTAAGAAAGACTGTCAGTTTCAATGGACAGAAGAATGCCAGCAGAGCTTCGACACACTGAATAGAAAATGGTTACTGCGCCTATTTTGGTTTTCCCATATTGGAGCAAGGAATTTCATGTGCATGTCGATGCATCTTCTATTTCATTAGGATCCGTGTTAGCACAACTGGGAGCTGGAGACATTGACCACCCATTAGCCTTTGCTACCAGGAAGCTATCAACAATTGAGATTAATTACACCACCACTGAGAGAGAAGGGTTAGCCATGGTGTATGCATTGCAGAAGTTTCTCCACTACTTGTTGGGAGGACACTTTAAAATGTTTACTGATCACTCTGTGCCTAGTCAACAAGCCAGTGTTGGGAGGGAGAATATGTAGGTGGCTTTTGCTATTTTAGGAATATGATTGATATCGTGGTTAAGACAGGGAGAATGAACAAAGGACCTGACCACTTGTCAAGGTTGGAACATGGAGAGGAACCTAGTAGTTGGGAGGATACACTGTTGGATGCACATTTGCTAGCCATTAGAAAGATTGATGATCACTTCGTCGAGATAGTCCAGTTCCTGTCAACAGGAATGGCACCTAGTGAATACACAATTATTCAGAAGAAACAACTGGTGGTCCGCACTGTAGAATTTTCACTTATAGCTGGACAACTATATAACATGGGACCTGATGAGATCCTGAGGATATGTGTTATGGAAGTAGAAATACCACTGATTTTGGAAGAATCTCATGAAGGCATCGTAGGAGGACACTATGCAGGAAACGAAACTACACAGAAGGTCCTTAGAGCTGGCCTCTAGTGGCCTACTTTACATAGAGATGCTAAGGACTGCTATAGAGCCTGTGATGTATAAAAAAGTGTTGGGAAACCGTCCAGAAGATATGAAATGCCTTTAGCACCACAACTGACCTTACAAGCATTTGAGAAATGGTCCATTGATTTCGTGGGACCTATAAAACCACCAAGAAAGTGCACTGGATCAAGGTACATAATCACTGCGACATAGTACTTGACTAGATGGGCCGAAGCAAGAACAATTAGGGATTGTAGTGCAACTACAGCTGCATGCTTCATATTTGATGTTATCATAACTAGGTTTGGATGCCCGAAGATCCTTATGAGCGATCAAGGCACACATTTTATTAATAAGACCATTGAATCCTTGACAGAGGAATTTGTAGTCCATCATCAGAAGAGCACACCCTACCATCCACAAGCAAATGGGAAAGTTGAAGATTCAATAAGATCTTGGAGACAACGCTGATGAAGATCTGCAGTGTGCACAAGGATGATTGGGATTTAAGAGTACCAGTAGTACTATGGGCCTATAGAACCACTTGCAATAATCTAACAATGAAAACCCCCTTTAAGTTGGTTTATGGCCTAGAAGTAGTTGTCCCGATGGAATATTTGGTTCCTAGTCTAAGAATCGTAGCATTTACAGATATGGATGACACTGGCGCTATTCAAGAGAGGATCACGTAGTTGGTTGAACTAGAAGAAGATAGATTTATTGTCAGATTCCATTAGCAAGTTCAGAAGGAATGAGAAAAGGCCTACCATGACAGGCACATCAAGAAGAAAGCATTTAAGCAAGGAGATCTGGTATTGGTCTATGATAGCAAATTTATGAAGCATCCAGGGAAGTTCATAACACATTGGCTAGGGCCATATGAGGTTTTCTATGTTATGGAAGGAGGAGTTGCATAGTTGAAGATGTTGAATGGAGAATGGAAGGAAGGTTTGGTGAATGTGAGCCAGTTGAAATTGTACTATGCCAACTAGCTACCTCGCAGCTCTTATTAAAAGCCGAAGGAGAAGGGTCCAGGTACCAGGTGCAGTTGAAACTGGGTACCAGACACAGAAAACACATTCTGCACATAGTGGGGGGAGGAGAGAGTAGAAAGCACTAGTTGCTCCGCGTAGCCAAAGTCTAAGAAAAACAGAAGGATCAGAGATGAAGTGCCCCGAGATGAGTCACAAGTGAGTGTTGGGGGCTGTTGGCCCTTGGTTATAGAAGTAAACGAATATTAAGGAAGAAAATATGGAATAAGAACTGCGCGGAAGACACAGTGACTGATATTGGGTCGAAGTGAGCAAAAGAGAAGAAAAGACAAAGCGAAGTAAGATAAATCAAGTCATTGGATGAGGAGATCAATGAGGAAGACGGATTGTGGACAACTCAGCAAGCGAAAAAAGCCACCAATGGATGCTTCGAGAGCACCGCACGAGAAAGAAGGAAATATAGGTTGGAGAAGCCTTGAAAACGTGGGTCAAGTTGACCTAGGGTTTTAGACACTTAGGGTTTTGGTATCTAGGGTTTTGGCACTTAGGTTTCGACCTAAGGATGTCAGTGAGCTATTGTTGTGTATAAATAAGAACCTAGATGATGGAAGAGGGTTTGTTCCAAGTTTGTTGTGGTTAGGAGTGATTATTATTGTTGTGAGAGAGAGAAGCATTGAGTAGTGAGAGAAGTCTGTGTTGTAAGATCTTCAACTGGGTGTGAAGATCAACCCTGCAGTGGGGTGCACAGGGAAGGGAGAAGAGAGAAGAGAGAAGATCTTCTAGCTAAGAGCGCAGATAGAACTGTATGCTTTCACCTAATATATTATAAAGCACATTTTTGTGGACGTAGCCCTAGGGAGAGGGTGAACCACGTATCTCTTGTTGTTGTGTGGTTTTATGTTGTGTTCTTGTCTTCTGATTTATCTGTTATTACATTATTGTGCTAGATATGAGATATACTGTGTGAAGTAGGACCAAGATCGTAACTGATATCTAGATACTGTGTTGTTCTTGTATTGGATCCACTTTGTATTTCCTCTGGTTGTAGACACCCGTGTCCTGCAACCCCCCATAGCTACTTCAAGTGAGACTACATCTGCTTTGCAGGTGTTGCCGAAAGGGCCAGTAGTTAGGGCTTGTTGGTGCACTCTAGGAGATGAACCCTGGGTCTGCCCCTGTGCCAATAGAGCATGTCCCAGAAATGCCAAGTAAACCAAATTGGAAGACCAGGTTGACCAACAAGCTGAGGCTAAACTACAAAGCCTTGTTCGATCCATCCCTTAAGGAGAAAAATCCTATTTCAATTGAAGATCAAGACGTTGATGACAACCCCTCTAGGTTTACCAACATGGAGGAAATGGCCATCCACACCTTGAAGGAAATGCCCGTAGGCAAGACCATAAATAAGAGCAATAAGGGACATACCTCAGGTGTTAAACCTGATGATTTGGAAGAAGAGTTCACCACTAGTCTATACCTAGAGAAATATTTGGTGGACACTGGTCCAGACCCTGGGCAAGATTTCGAAGAAATTGGTCCGAAAATAGAGTAAATCCCAGTGCAAGTTTTAGAAGAGACCAAACCAAAGGAAAAGGGGGAAATGATAATGGTACATGAGCCTATGAAAGACAAAATCGAAGACAAACCTGAGAACAATACTAGGTATGAGATGAGACCTAGGAAATCTAAGATCGCCATTGATATCAACAGGCTTGCTGCTAATGAAGAGCGTGAACTTAAAAATGGAAACAGATTGAAAACAAACATTAAGCCTAAAGTTGAAGGTGACAGGGAAATGGAGGACAACAAATAACAGGTGGAAACCCTCAAACAAAAAAATGATAGCATGAGGCAACATATTCAAGAGCTGCAGCAACAATATCAATCTCTTGATACACAACATTCAAAACTACAGAGAAAGTACCAAAAGTTGCAAAAGAAACTTCAAAATACCTGCATGTTCCTAAAAGAAATCATCTAAGTCATTGTTGTCAGTGAGTAAGGGAATATGAAGCCTGTGCAAGCTGTGTTCCAACGTTGAAGGTTTCTTTCTCCAGCTAGTGGCATATGTGTGGATCCATGAAAAGTCAACAACAAGTTCCAACCTTTGAAGACTCTTGTTGTGCAACTCTTACACTTTTTGTTATCAACAGTGATTCTAGCTCTAGTTATAGAATATTTTTGTTTTAGTTAGAGATATTACATCTAGTTGTAATAAAGATCTTTTTGATAAAAACAATGTTTTAATTAGCTCGAAGTAATGGGCCTAGAAGAGGGGAGTTATCCCTACAAACTAGCACTTATACTTTTCTTCACTCAGTTTAAAGAAGTGTTCATGAATTGTAATCATAACTGAATGATTAAGTTGATATCTACAGGTCTGGATGTAATGCAAAAATTAACTCTAGAATTTAGATCTTAGATAGGAATTCAAATCCTTTTGGTGGATAAATAGATGAATATGTGAATGTAAAGGGGTTCAACTTTTTTGGGTGCATCAAACTATTAGGATATAGACTGGTCTTATGAAGTGTAAATATCTACAAAGTTTTCTACTCAATGAATATAATTTATGGTGAACATATTGTCTTTTTCTCAATCATGCTTGTGTTTTCTTCTTATTTGGATGCATGTTGAATGTCTTGAATTTTTTTTTTTTATCTTTCAACTAATGTGTTTACAAACTGTAGATAAATTTATTCAAAGTATTGTTTTAGGTTTAATGCAATATGTTAGATCGAAAATTGCTAGCTACAAGTGAAAAATTGTATGTTTGTCAATGGTTTTGTTTTGCTTTTACATCTTTTATCTGTTACACCAGAATGCATGCCAATGGCTAAGGGAAACATTGTGGTGAATATTGTTGAACTGTTCAACTAGATCCATTCTCTTGATTCTCATCCATCATCCGACCATCAAAACAAACAAACCAAACTTACAAAAAACAAATCATTCCAACAAATGAGGTGGCCTAGCTCTACCCTTTAGTAGTCAGGTGCAGACCTTAATACCAACACTGCCTATGCGAAAGGTTAGGTAGGTTAAGTCCCTAACACAAGATTTGATTTGGTCAAGATGGGGGAAAGATATAGAAGTTAAAAAGGAAGGATAGATAGAGGAGTAACCCTTCGCCTTGGCATTATGATTTGATATCTTATTGAGTGCTCTTGTAGCCATCGTTTTCCTTGGGATTTTGGGAAAATCCCTTCCACTATAGGTTTGGTTTTTGTGGTGCAATTTCCACCCTAGCTATAGAAGAGGATGATTCATTTGGAGCTCTCATTGTAGTTCATTTGGAGTTTGATTTGATACTGGAGGTATTTGGGAAGCATATTGGCTTGCGTAAGGTGTTTGTCGAAATTTTCAGGAAGAGGTTGATTTTTAAATCCACAAGTTTTAGGAGGGTTTCATGCATCTGCAAAAGGGGACACCCCCACGGGTTGAGCACGGGTTTTCCTGCGAGGCCTCACTAGAAACCACACAGCCATGTCACGAGGACCTCTGCAAATTGGGGTTTGTAGCCATCTACCAGACCAGGATTGTGAGGATCTCAAGAGGGGGTTCACTTTAGATTGGAGTTGTTGGAGCAGACCAGAGTAAGGATTGGTGAGTCTTGGACCAGTGGACACCATAGGTTGGAATTATTCCATGTTTTCTTGTGTGTTTTTGTAGTAGATTGTGTAGCTGACTGGAAGCCATTAGATTTGTGTGCTTAATAGTATTCTAAAGTTTTATTACAACCATTACACATCATTATACCAATTTTGGGAGTTTCCATCCATAATAATATGCCATGATTATCTACTCCATATTTGTGTAATGAATGTATGCTATATGTTTGAAAATATTCCTCACTGAGAAAATTATATATAAGAAGTTAGCAGTACATTCATATAAGAAGAAACAACACGTTTTGGGCAAAAAATATTAAAATTCCCTCCTAGCCTAGTTAGTAACATTACAATGGTATCAAAGTTGGTGATTCTGCCAGCCTATGAATACATTGATGCCTAGAATAAAAGGGTGTGGAGGAAAAACCTCTCGAGAGTCAATGGAAAGAGAAACAGAAGAAAATCAAACAAAGTCAGAACCAAAAGGAAGCATGTGAGACAACCATGATATAACTATTCTCTAGATATTACAAGATCTGGTCAAGGGTCAACATGAAGCATCCTAAAGAGAGGCAGAGACAACAAGGTTATAGAAATAGATGCTTGAGGTGCTCACAAAGTTGATAGGCCAACATGGGAGTATGAATGGAATAGGTCAAGTTGGACCCAATGGATCCCATTGGGGTGACAAAATGCACACTAAGAGTTGCAATAACCCTACCCCAACTCAGAGCAGGAGCCTAAAGATTCTTAGGCCTTTATTACAACAGTTCATGACAAGGCATCCTATAGAAGCACATGTGTAACCGGATCATGGGCTTGATATTAACACCTCATATAGGGAGTACAAGACTATAGATGTAGACATCCATGAAAAATTTTCCTATAAATACTTATGCAACCTCAAACATAATTATAGTCCGAAGGAGGGGAACAAAGGAGCACAAATCCCACATAATTTTGATCTCATGTGCAAGGTGGAAAGGTTGACTATTCCACCCTTTGATGGGTCAACAAATAGCATGACCAAGGCCTGGGTACATAAGTTGAAAACTTAGATCAAATGTAACCCAATGACCGAAGCTGAAGCAATTAAGTATGCCACCCTGCACTTGGAAGGAGAAGCTCACAAATGGTGATACCATGGGATGGTGACATTATGGAATGCCAACATCACTTCCTATGTGAATTTCACTCATAGTTTGATGGACAGGTTTGACAAGAAGGACCTTGAGATACACTTTAGGGAGTTGGCACAACTTATACCAACAAACACACCATAAGTATACAACACATATTTTCATAGGATGGCATTTGTGGTGACATGTATCTCTCAACAAATATTGGTGATGCTATACATGGAAGTTCTAGTTGAACCCCTGAGAGGATGGGTGAAGGAATATAAGCCAACCACATTGCATGAGGCCATCATGAGATCCCATGACATGAATGATGCAATCAACAAGAAGGTACCAACAAAATCCTTCATCCCTCAAGGAGGTAAGGAAACAATTTTTTCTCAGAAGTCATGGATAGGGAAGGACATGATGAATGAGGAGACTCTGAGAGAACTAAGGAGGAAGAAAATTTTCTTCAGTTGCAAAGATCCATGGGAACCAGGTCATAGATGTATGGGAAAAGGTAAATTCCATTACATTGAGGTAGTTTTTGACTAGGAGGATGACTGATGAATTTATTAGGAAGGATAGTGGTGAGCCATCACAGACTATAGAGCAGGATCCATTGCAAGATAGCCCTAAAGGAGTGACTATTTCCACTGTTTCAGGAGTCCCTAAATATTATACCTTCAGGATCATAGGCATTATGCAGGGGCACAGGGTTACGACACTAGTGGATGGTGGAGCCACCCACAACTTCATTGATACTACACTTGTCACCAGGAGAAAGATCCTTGTGGAGGATTTCTAGGGATTCAATGTGGTAGTAACGGATGGGATATATCTGCATGAATTATAAGTACATGAGGATGGATTTTTAGGACAAGGGTGGACAACAAGTCGTCTTGATAGGTATTTCAACAAGTGCTCCCAAGATCATGTCTAACTAGCGCATGGAGGCCCTATTTAGACATGGGGACGTGGCCTATGTAGCATAGTGCTTGATCACCATGGAGAAGCCATCACAAGAATGCCAACATTACCTTGTGGATATTCAAGCATTGCTTGGAAAACGTGAGAGAGTGTTTGAACCATTGTTAGCAGGGAGATCACTTGATAGAGGATTTGAGCATGTCATTGAACTAGAAGAGGGGTTGAAGCTCGTGATCACCACTCATTACAAGCATCCCAAAATATTCAAGGAAGAAATAGAGAAGGCCATAAAGGAGTTTCTAGAGATGGGACACATCAGACCAGTTCTTTCACTTCTGTACTAGTGAAGAAGAAATATGGTAGTATGAGGATATGCATAGACTATAGGAAAATAAACAATAAGACCATCAAAAATTGATACCTAACACCCATGATTGATGAGTTGATCAAGGATTTGCATGAAGTAGTGTACTTATCAAAGGTTGATTTGCAATCAGGATACGACTAGATTTAGGTTAGGGAGGAGGATATCCATAAAAAAACATTCAAGTGTCACTATGGGAACTACAAGTTTATATTCATTCACTTTGGGTTTACTAAAGCACCAACTACATTTCATTCATGCATGAACCATATCTTCAAAAAATAGTTGAGGAAACTTTTACTGGTGTTCTTTGGCAATCTTCTCATCTAGAACAGGACGTGGGAAGAACACCTGAAGTATGTGGACAAGATACTCACCATCATGGAGAAATAGTTGTTTTTTTCCAAGGAGGAAAAGTGTGAGTTCGGGTTGACAAAGATAATCTATATGGGGCATGTGATTGGTGTTGAGGGAGTAAAGGTGCATCAGGATAAGATCCATACCATCTTAGACTAGCCCACCCTAAGATCACTCACAAATCTACAAGGATTCTTTGGGATATGTAGCTATTATAAGTGCTTTGTGAAAGTATTTTCACAATTGGCTGCACCATTAACAAACCCCACCAATAAGGAGGAATTTCTATGGTCATAGGATGCACAGGTGGCATTTGACAAAATGAAGAGGGTCATGAGCACTTTCCCAGTATTAGCACTTCCATATTTTACACATCCTTTTTTCCTGGAGTATGACGCATCTGGTGAAGGGATAGGAGCAATATTGATGTAGAACCAATATATGATAGCTTTCAAGAGCATGAATCTAAGGGAACCTGAGAAGATCTACCCAATCTATGATAAGGAAATGTTAGCCATCATGCATTCATTGGCCAAATTCAGATAGTACTTGGTAGGAGGATGCTTCATGGTTCAGAATGACCACAACAACTTGCGATATTTCTTGGAACAATGGGACCTAAACAAGAGGTGAAATAAATGGGTGAGTAAGGTACATGCATATGATTTCAACATTGAGTATGTAAAAGGAAAGAAGAATGTAGTTGTTGACGCCCTGTCTAGGATACCTACAACCTTCTCCATGAAAAATATCTTAGCAGACTGGAAGTCCATTCTCTTGGTGGAATACTCCAAGAACACCTTCTCTTGTGAGATGATGGAAGGCAGTATTCAAGTTCACAAGTACAGGGTAGTATATGAGATCATCTACTACAAAGACAAGATCTATCTTGTCCCTGAGTCCACACACAAGGAAAATATTTTGAGGGCAGCGCATGATGCACCACTCACAAGACATGGGGAGTATCTGAAGACCTACAGGAAGATGAGGGAGATATTCTCATGGAAGGGTCTCAAAGGGGATTTACTTTGTCATGTGAAGGAGTGAATGGCTTTCCAATAGAACAAGTCAGAGTTTACACATCCTACTGGACTACTTCAACCATTACCGATTCTGAAGTAGAAGTGGGAAAGTATTTCCATGGACTTCATCATAATATTACCAAAGGTGCAGGGCAGGGACTGTATTTACGTGGTAGTGGACAGGTTGAATAAATATGTGCACTTATTTTCTATTCCTACGTAGTACAACACATCTTAGGTAACATATCTATTCTTCAGGGAGGTGGTCAAACTCCATGGCCTTCCGAGGAACATAGTTAGTGACTGTGATAGCATGTTTCTCAGTGTGTTTTGGAGGGAGTTGTTCAAGTTATCCGAGACAGAGTTGACACATATCACTAGCTATCACCACCAGATAATGGGAAAAATGAGATAGTAAACAAATGGATCGAGGGGTACCCGAGGAACTATGTTTCAGGGAAGAAATGGGCATGTATAAAATGGTTTCATATAAGGGAGCATTGCTACAACACCATTCATCACATGTCCATCTAGGTGAGCCCATTTAGGGAATTGTATGGCTATGATGCTTTGTGTTTTTTGGATTTGGAGTGTGGAGAGAGCTTAGCTCCTAAGGCTAAGGACTGGTTATAGGAAAGTCAGGACATCTTAAGAATCTTGAAGGAAAATCTACAGTTTGTGCAGAATCAACAGAAGATGTATGCAGATGGACATAGGATAGAAAGTGCCTTTCAGGTTGGAGATCTTGTCTTTCTTATATTCCAATCATACATACAATCGTCGTTGAGGAAGAGTGGTGTAGAGATGCTTAAGCCCCACTTTTACGATCCCTGCAAAGTGATCGATAGAGTTGGGGAAGTAGCATATGAGCTGGAGCTACTAGAGGGAAGTAGGATCCACAATACCTTCCATGTATCCTGCCTCAAGAAGGCTTCAGGACAGTAGGTCACTGCTTCGATAGATCTTCCTCCACTAGATGAGGAGGGACAATTGGTTCTATCTCTCAAGATGATTATTGATGTCAGGTAATTGAGGCTAAGGAGTAGGGTCATTCGAGATTACTTGGTTATATGGAGAGGATTTCCCGCAAAAGATGCTACCTAGGAAGAAGAGTAGATCTTACAACACCCTGATATGAAATTGCTTGAGGACAAGTAATCTTGGCAAGGGAGGAATATAATGTCCCATTCCAATTGACCATGATGGAGGATGAATCAATAGCCTATACAACTCCCATAGGCTATCGTCAACAAGGAAAAATGGAGTAAAGGAGGTTTATTTGGTGTCACTAGGTAAAAACAATGACAAATCCTAAAAGTGACATTAAATAAAATAAACAATTATATTTAAATGAAATTGGAGGGAAAATAAAGTGAAGATTTGATTTGGTCAAGAGAAAGATCTATAAGGTCCAAAGGAAAGATAAATAGAGTAACATTTCCCCTTGGAATTATGATTTGATATCTTATTGAGTGATCTTATAGCCAACGTTTTCATTGGATTTTTTGGCAAAACCCTTCCACTGCAGGTTTGGTTTTAGTGGTGCAATATCCACCCTAGCTAGACAAGAGGAGGATTGATTTGGAGTTCTCATTGGAGTTCATTTGGTGTTTGATTTCATATTGAAGGGAGTTGGGAAGCATATCATCTTGAAAAGGGTGTTTGTGGTGATTTTCAGGAAGAGGACGAGTTTCATATTTGCAGGTGCCAGGATGGTTTCGTGCATCTATTAAAGGGGACACCCCACGGGTTGAGTACAAGTTGTTTCGTGAGGCCCCGCTAGATGCCTCACAATCGTCCTACGAGGACCTTTGCGAATTGGGGCTTGCATCCATCTACCAGATGGGGATTGTGAGGAGCTCAAGAGGGGTTGACTACATATCAACGTTGCTAGAGCAGAGCAAAGTAAGTCTTGGTGAGTCTTGGATAATTGGACACCACAATTTGGCATCATTCGAGGTTTTCTTGTGTGTTTATGTAGTATATTGTGTATATTCTTGGAAACCCTTAGATTTGTGTGTTCAATAGTATTCTGCAACTATTATTACAACCATTAGACATCATTGTACTAATTTTGGGAGTTTTCATCGATAATAAGATGAAATGATTATATGCTCCATTTTTGTGTAATGCATGTATGCTATATGTTTGACAATATTCCGCATTCAACAAATTATCTATAAGAAGCTAACAATACATTCATATAAGAACAACAAATTTTGGGCAAAAAATATTAAAATTCCCTCCTAGCCTAGTTGGGAACATTACAGACCACCAAAGAAATTAGCAAGGACTACCCAATAGTAGTAGAATAAATAAAATAAAGGCAGGTTGGGAACAATGAGTTAAAATGTTGCAAGATGCAATTGTTGCTTATGAAAAAAATCAATGAAAGGGGAGACAATGCTATTTTAAAAGCATTTGATGTCATTAAAGAAATGCAGGGTCCACATCTTTTCAGAAATTTAATGAAGATCACTAAAGAGGA
Source organism: Picea engelmannii (assembly GCA_009831015.1). NCBI lineage: Eukaryota > Viridiplantae > Streptophyta > Pinopsida > Pinales > Pinaceae > Picea > Picea engelmannii. The sequence goes on along the minus strand of ML778591.1, from coordinate 1,261,254 downwards.
GCTTGATAGTCATTGGGTGGCAATGAATACTTCATTAACTAATGACTTCTAAAACCTCATGGAGTTTCCCGAAGAAGAACTTAAACAATGTCTTGTTACATTTTTCAATTACAATGAAGAGCACTTGTCGGCCATCAAACAATTACAAGTGGAACACAAAGAAATAGAGGACCACATTTTT
>ML778591.1:1213084-1244681 GCA_009831015.1 Picea engelmannii | reverse complement strand
TGCTTCTTAGCTGTGGAAAGCGTGTACTTTCCACAGCGCACCACCCGCGACTAATTTTCAAACCTTTTAAGATTTGTCACTTTCAACAGCGCATCAACTGATGAAAAGAGCTCCTTAGCTGTTGAAAGTGAGCACTTTCCACAGCGCACAATGAATCTTTGAAAACATGTTAGCTGTGGACAGTAAAAAATGACAATTTTGAAAAAGAAGACTTTACAATCCAAATTATTTCTAAGTCAAACCAAAATCTAAAATTTTTCTCAGCTATAAAAACTCAAAAGTAACTTGAGGACGCTACCAATAGCCATGATATCCACTACAAAATTCAACCAAAAGAACGGTTTCATTTTGGGAGTTAACAGAACTCACAAAGAATTTAATGTGGGTGACCATGTGTTCTTGAAAGCGAAGGCCAAATGAAGTTCCTTGAAGTTGGGAAATTGTTCAAAGCTTGCAACAAGATTTTGTGGACCATTTGAAATACAAGAAAGGATTGGTCATATTCCTTACATGCTTGAACTACCTGCATCCATGTGTATTCATAATGTATTTCATGTATCCTTTCTTAAAAAGTGTGTACCTAATGCTAATCATGTCATTGATTGGAATGTGATTCAGGTAGAGTAAGAAGGTTACTTTCAAGTGCATTCAGTTTGCATATTGGACCAGAAGATCAAGAGGCTCCGAAATCGAGCCATAGGGCTAGTAAAGGTATAAATGGACCTGGTACGGTCCCGAGGACGCAACTTGGGAGCACAGGAATGTTACGAGAGCAGAGTACCCACATATTTTTGAAGATATTTTAAGATTTTAATTTTACATGTGTATATAATGCACCGAGGATAATGCATAAATAAGGGGGACGGGAATGTAATACCCTAGGTTGAACCCCAATTGTAATGTAAATGTAAATGTATATATAAGCTGGTTATCCATGACATTTTGGGCCATAGTTCCTTTGTATATATGTGTTTTGAGGCCAGACCAGAATGTCTGTGTGGTTATTAGGTTGGAGAGCCAGAAGCTAAAAGAATAGTGAGCCTATATTTTTCTTATGTAATCACACTCATATATTAATGAAAACACATCACCATTTTAGACCAACCAGACATAAAGAGTATGGAAGATAAAATCCACTAGAAAGGGAAAGGGGATTAAGATTCTAGGAAAGGGGCTAAGCTAAGGGGGCTTAAGCCCAAAGAAATATTTTATTAATATTCTTAAAGTCTAAAGTATAAAGTATGGGATATTCATTTTATCCTAAGTTCCTAAGTGTGAACGTATCACCATGTGGTGGGGTCCATGTGGGGGGGGCATGTAGCTTCCAACATGACAAGTGTCAAGTTAGGAACATGCACATATATTTGGGGAATTTAGTTCAATTCTCCATCATTCATTCATCATTCATACCATCACTCTTCTCCTACGATCTGTACTTTGTTGCCATCACCAAACCTGTACTTTGGGAAGCTTTGGAACTATTTTCAACTAATGACTTGAGAAGTTGAGCTAAAGATGTGGGTTTTTAGGCCCGTGTGTTATTGAAGAAGCGGGTTTACAGGCGCATGATAATTTTCTCCAAGAGAGAGAATTGTTGGGAATTTTTTTCCCAAGGTGCCAAGCTACCACTACATGACTTTGAGACTTCCTATCTAGCTTGTTGTTGAAGCCCCGTAAGGGAAGAGGGGCAATCGAAGGTCTGTTGAGCAGAGAAGGGGAACACTTCCTAGGGTGGGAAATGCATGTGGGGAATGAGGGACTATAGGTTTTTTGCTAGAGTTGGCATCTTAGTTTGAGTATTTTTAATTTTTGACAGACCTTAGCTTGGCTTAGAATTCATTTTCCCTGGTGGAGTTTTATCCCCAGCTTGAGGGTGACCTGTTGCTAAGATTTTATAAACAACAAAGTCTATGGATTGGAGCAAAGTCCGAGGTCTGCATGCAGTTGATGATTTATTCATAAGATACGTGTCTTTTATCTGTTTGATTTAAATGTTGTGCTATTCTTTATCTATTTTCTATTATACATTTTTCCTGTATATGCTACACATATATTTGTTGTTATTCTACATAATTTGTGCATTTGCAAAGGGTTTTAGTGAATAAAATGAGTATCGAAGTTGAAATTTTCATGTAGCATTGCCCATCTTGGGATTGGGGATGCTACAATTTAGGGTTGTAGGTGAATTAGAATAATTTGAGTAGGGTTTGAAATGAATATATGATAACAAAAGAGTAACACAAGAAACCCAACTAACACAGAGTTAATTTACTAGTCTTCCTTAATGAGCTAATTAACGTAAGTGTTGTAAATCAAAGAGATGAGAAATGGATTGAACTCACTTAGAGGAATGATTTTGTAGGTATTGAAGCTACTCGGGATAAATATGAAAGCTATTATAGGGCTCTAAGAGAGTGTTCCACCTCCCAAATGAACCTACACACACAACTTAATCCTCCTATAAAATAGACTCGTACTTGATCTGAAGTACAATGAATATATAACATTATATCAACAAATAAAATAATGTAGCAATAAATACAAAATAAATAGCAAAGTTTCATCACACAATTTAATATTAAATATAAGGAAATTAAAAACCATATCATAAATTATGTGTATAAAAGAAGGGACTAGAAGTCATATGGGAGGAGTGACATGAAAATTTCCCCAATGGCCTTTTGACATAATGATGACATAATGATTATGTGGAAATAACCAAAAACATGTCAAAATCTATTTAAAAAAAACGTAATCTAAACATGCTACAATTTGGACCTTTTTTGGTCATATTTTTCCCACCATTTTTCCCCAAAATCTCGTTAAAAATTTATTGATGGAATCACAAATATCAATTGTTGAGATTGCAATCTAGGTGCAATATGGGTTTTTGAGGGCACTAAATTTGTTTATGCATTAAAAATTGATTTTATTTCAATCAAATTAGAGGCCAATTCCAGCTACAGTCTACTAGAATTCCTATATAGTATATTAGACTTTACTATGTTAATATATTAAATTCTAGTCTTGGTATTAATAAGTACTAATTTTGAACTTTATTAAAATATGCAAAATTAAACCTTATATTAATGTCAAAATTTGGTACTTATTAATACTAAAAACATAATTTTAGTTTAAAGTTTTCTATATTGGAAACTCATTCCAAGTACCCATTTCCTTGATGTTAAAGCTCCCAAAAAGTTCCCAAGTTCTAGAAGTCATTCCCAACCAATTGAAGACATTTCGTGCCCATTCCTAAGTTCCCAGTAACATCAAAAAGCCGAGAAAGAGTTTTAAAAATGTTGAAAATGATTCTTGTACAACTATGAATTTAGGCCTTCACGATCATTTTTTAACCACCTTTATTTATTACAAAGTATGAAACATTTAAATTTAAATATATGAAATCAATATGCTTCTACATATATGAAGTCAAGTCAATAAAATATGGAATTCATGCATTCATTATTTTCCCATAATATGCTCCTACACATATGAAGTCAAATCAATGAAATAACGCCTACATTATTGTTTTTCTTTCACATTGGTCATTGTGGCAAAAACCACACCTACAAAAATTTTGATTTTCCATAAAAAATGTCACCAATGCATGTTCTTGTGATGTTAATATTCAACCATTGAAAATGTTAATTTAGTTAGGATTTTGTCATTATTAATAATGAAAGGAGTAGTCTAATTGTTTTACTTTGTAGATCTATATATTATCAAAATCAATTGATTATGATTAAAAAAAATCAATATATCAAAATAAGTTTAAAAAGTAAATGTTAATTTAGTTAGGGTTATGTTATTACTTTTTTTTAAAGTAAGATGTATATATTACTTATCATGAACAAAATTACAGTATCATCCTGAGTTCAAGTTTCCTGAGTTTCCTCGAGAGGAAACCAACTCAAACTTACATACAGACTAGATATGATATAGAAAATTTAACATATTCGCTAGAATCGCCCAGTGGTGAAACTGATTCGGCCTAACCAAATTTTTGAACTTAAATATAGACTGATTATCAAAAAAATGGCTATAATGAGTTGAGCCAGGTCTATCCACTAGACAACACACAAAAAAAACATTGCCAAACACCCACAGCATAGACCGAACATTCAAGGCACTACTGATAGTTGTAAAAAGAAAACATGCATGTCAACACCTGTACGCCCGCTGCTTGTCACGGTGTCTGGTGGACGTGCATGCTCTCGGAATTTGATGCGCATGTTCCATGCAGAGTGTCCACGACCGTCTGTGTTGTGTCGTCCCCGCACTGCACATCCTCCCCTTGGAGAAGCGAAAGCGTTGAGGCTAGATTCTAAAGGATGCAAGGCATGGAGGAGAATCTCGAGCATTGTTTCAATCTGCGCAACACGCTGGTCCAAGTGCTCCATCCTGAACCGGAGATCATCCACGTCCCACTAAATCCCAAAGACCAATTCCTGGAGAATTGGCACTGAATCCGGTAGGCCTGGGGGTGAACCTCTCTCTGGCTGCAGTTGCTCTTGGTTGTGGGACATCTCCACACAAAGTTCTTTCGAGTGCACGTTACCAATGTCCAACAAGGGCACAGAGGCTAGTGATGGGGGAGGGGACGAGGATGGAGAAGGAGCATAGGATGTAAGACAGGAGGGACGTGCCACCATTGACTGCGAGGTCGAGGCCAATTCAAGGGGAGATCGAGGAGAAAAGCCGAGAGAGTTCCCATGGAGGTCAAACCATTCGACACGGCATGCCCAGGGCAAGGACAAAGGGGGAAGGCCGGATTGGTCTAGTGAGGACTGAGTTGAGGACAGAGGTGAGGAGATGAGCATAGGGGCGAAGGAGGGAGGGTGTCGACTGCCCATGGTTGTGCGATTTTGGTACCAAAGGGCACCACGCTTCGGCTTCCCTCGTTGGCGGGGCATGGCTTGAGTAACAGGAGGTAAGGGTGGAGAAAGGACCAGAACGAACCAGGTAAACACCAGAGGGGACGATTGAGAACTAGAAATGCTGGGAGAAGAGGGTGATAAGAACCATAAGGGGGACTAGACGTCACCATAAGAAGAGCGCAGAGGAGTAAATCCATAAGGGGGACTGGACGTCACCATAAGAAGAGCGCAGGGGAGTAAAGCCGCACGAGCGCAGGAGGAACGAGCCTTGTACCAGCGCCATAGCAAGGATGAGAGTCCATCTCTGAGCGCACTGAAGCAGTTAGTTACTGGAGCAGTGAAGTGAGAGCTTGCAACAACAGACATGCGAGAGTAGTTAAGGCGGACGAGATCCACAGGTGTCGGCACATGGGCAAGGGCTAGGTAGCGACACAGAATGGCAGGCTGGGAGCGTGGAGCACACTATCACCCCATCCGGAGAAGGGTTATGTCATTATTAATAATGAAGGGAGTAGTCTAATTGTTTTATTTTTTATATCTATATACTACCAAATTCAATTGTAAAAAAAATCAATATATCAAAATAAATCCAAAAAGTAAAATAGTTAAACAATTTTATAATACAACAGTGTTAAAAATTTTAATAAGATAATTGATACATTCGTACATTAAGTTTCTACCTTTGACTAATGTATTAGGGAAAAAATAATTCAACACTTATAAATGAAAGTAGTTCAATGTTAACAATAATCAATATAAAAAACAATATTAATCTCATCAAGTTGCATAATAAATTATTAATAAAAAAGTAGTTTTCAATTTAACTTTTTGAAACATAAAATTTTATAATATATAAACTCTAATTTAGTTTTTTTTCCTTATTTTTTTATTTGCAATAATATAAAATAATATTCTCTAACTAATTAAACAAATAATAAAATTCAAATATTTTTCAAATAAACTTTAATAAAATTATAATCTTATAATATATAAATTTAAAATTAATGAAAAAATAATCTAGAGATGTATTAATGAATGATTCTTAAATGTGTACCTCTCATACAAGTAAGCCACACTCATGTAAGAAAGTTTTTTTTTTTTTTATAAACATAGAAATGAAAACACTTATAGGTGATGATGGCCCATATTCTTAGATCATGGAAAGATAAGACAAGCTTCCTTTGTTTAATTATGATTGACATGACAACATAAAGTAAGAAAATAAAGGTTGAAAGTTAGAAACATAAGAGGAAATTGCAATCGGAGAAAGCTAAAATGGTGTGAGTAGACCCTTGGTCAAGGTCTTTTTCTAGCCCTCCATAGAGGGTTTGCAACAAATGCAGATGTAAGGAACCATATTCTTTCATTATTAATAATAAAGTAGCATTGGAAAACTTGCATTAATAATGAGGAGAATACCCTTGGTCAAGGTCTTTTTCTAGTCGCCCATAGAGGGTTTGCAGCAGATGCAAGGAACCCTATTCTGTCATTATTATTAATAATAAAGCAGCATTGGAAAACTTACATTAATAATGAGGAGAATGAAGCCGATTTGGTTGAAAAAGTCGTGATTAAGTTTCTATCTCTAGTACGAGTAACGTGTTGAAAAAGAAAGAATGGAGAATGAATTAATCCGTTGAAATTTGGATTGAACATCTTAATTAATATAATAATTATCTTGAAAGGGAAAGGCGTACCTGGGTAGTCGGGTAGTACGACTAAGGGAATGGTCTAGCCTCCTTAGTTAGTGCCCTGATATATTGGGCCGAGTACTACTATTGGACCCTGCACGTATATCAGAGAGCTATAGCACAGGGAAAGCCCTTGTCTGTAGAACCCTTTAATACCTAACCCTTGGGGACAGAAACAAAAAAATAAAACAGACAAGATCTATTGCCGCGCAACTGTGTTCAAGTTGCCAAATCACTATGCATTTCTTCCTAGTTAATCTCTTGGGAATTTCATCACTGTAGTATTCTTCAGACCGGAGTATAACTCCGCAGGTGTAAAAAAAAAAAGTCTAGAAATTTTTGCCCCATTATTTGAGACCTATTCCATTGGATTTATCTCTTCGCCCTTATCACATTCATACCTATCATTTTTAGCAATTTTTTTGACCCCACCCGCCCCTTTTCGGTTCCCTTTTCATCATGGCCCATACCCATAGCCAAGACTTGGAAGCTCGCTTCAATACCTTGCAATCTAATTTCACAGAGACCCAACAAGAAGTGAAACAACACAGCGCCAATATTGCCACAATCAATACAAACATGCAGTCCTCCATCGTCACCTCAATCAAGGAACTCAAACAAGACATGACTACCCAGCTTGAATCTGTCGTTTCCATTATCTGCACCAAGCTACATATCCCTACAGATACCCCTTTATCTGACCCACATTTGCATACTGACGTTGAAACTTCCTCTCATTCCCATAATTTTTAGCCCCATCACTTTCAACGTGACCTACGCCTTCTGCGGGTGGATGTGACCAAATTTGATGTCTCAGATCCCACTGGTTGGGTAACTCAAATAGAACATTATTTCTCTTTGTACGACATTACAGATGACTTGGCCAAAGTCTGGTATGATGTTCTCCATCTAGATCAAGAACGTTGGCAATGGTGGAAATGGAGAAAAACTTCTCATCGAGGGTATATTGCTTGGACACACTTTGTGGCAGAGATTTATGAACGCTTTGACACCGACACCAAGCATTTAGTCCATTTGACAAAATTGAAACAATCTGGCACAGTGGAAGACTTTATAGCTTCTTTTGAGCGACTGGATTTTCGTACAGAGGGCATGTCTGATGCTTTTTTCCAATAATGTTTTATAAATGGCCTCAAGGATGAGATTCATGCACATGTCCTCATGGCTCAGCCTCAGAGTTGGGTGGAGGCTACTAAAAGAGCTAAGGAAGCACAATAGATTGTCTCTTCTCAAAACTGGAAACCCTCCTTTATTCCTCGCACTAAACGAGTAAATCCCACTCCTCCCTCCACTCCATTAAAGATCCAAAAATTGACTAGGGCCGAAATGGATGAACACCAACTCAAAGGCCTTTGTTATAATTGTGATGACAAATATTTTCCAGGCCACAAGTGTAAGGAACAAAATCTTTGTCTGGTCATCTCGGAGGATGTTTTAGAAGAGGATGTTGAAACTCCCCTTGTGTTTAAGTCACCTGAAACCACGGACATAACCCCTCCCTTTGACCCTCCCGAAGTAGAACCGATCATTTCCCTAAATTATCTCACTGGCTTCTCTGCTCCCCAAAACCTCAAGATAATTGGTTACATCAAGCATAGGAAGGTCATCATCCTGGTTGATAGTGGCAACACCCATAATTTTATTCATTGTTGCATTGCCCAAGAAACTCATTGTTATATCCATGCAGTCAATAATTTCCAAAGCATGATTGCCAATGGCGGCTCCATGAAATGTGGAGGGCATTGTGAAAATGTGTGTCTCCAAATTGGTGACTACAACATCAAATATCATATGTTTGTTATCAACATGGGCGGTTGTGACATTGTGTTGGGTGCAGACTGGCTAAGGACTTTGGGTCCCATTCTCATGGATTTCAAGGAATTAACCATTCAAGTCAACTAGGAGGGACAAAAATATAAGTTCCAAGGCATCACCACCGGTTCACCTGAGATCATTAGTTCCCATCGCATGGAAAAGCTGCAAAAAAAGGTCATTTTGTCATTATTGCCCAACTCCATTCCATACAGGAAACTAAGACACCCTTTGTGCCACAAGACCTCCAATCCATCCTCTCTAAACATCAAGTGGTCTTATCCACTCCCTAGGGACTCCCGCCTTCCCATGGTGTTTATGATCATTTCATTCCCCTTATACCAGGAAGCCTCCCTCCCAATATCAGTCCCTATCGTCACCCCTTTTCCCAAAAAAATGAAATTGAGAAAATGGTTCAAGAAATGCTTAACGTAGGCATTATCCGCCCTAGTACGAGCCTCTACTCTTCTCCTGTGGTCATGGTCCTGAAGAAAGAATCTTCTTGGTGCATGTGTCCTGACTTCTACGCCCTCAACAAACTCACCATTAAAGACAAATTTCCCATTCCTGTCATTGATGACCTCTTGGATGAATTGAGTGGCGCCCAGTTCTTTACTAAACTTGATCTTCATTCTGGCTACCACTAGATCCATATGAAAGAGGCAGACATTCCTAGGACTGCCTTTAGAACTCATGAGGTCCACTATGAGTTTTTGGTCATGCCCTTTGGCTTGTGTAATGCCCCCTCCACCTTCCAAAGCCTCATGAATCATGTCTTTCGCCCCTTTCTACGTGATTTTGTCTTAGTTTTCTTTGATGATATCCTCATCTATAGAAAAACCTGGATAGACCACCTTGCTCATGTGGACCGAGTTCTCCATCTACTCTCTCAGCACCAACTTTTCTTGAAACAATCTAAATGTGCTTTTGGCGCCTCAGAAGTCGAGTACTTAGGTCATCTTGTTGGCAAGAACGACATCATGTTGGATCCTAAAAATATTGAAGCTATGAAAGATTGGCCTCACCCAAAGACTCTCAAAGTCTTTTAAGGATTTATGGGCTTAACATGTTATTATCGCAAGTTTGTTAAGACTTATGGAAAGATTGCGGCACCTCTCATGACACTCCTTAAAAATAATTCTTTCACTTGGACCCCAACAGTTGCTCAGGCTTTTCAAACCTTGAAGATGGCCATGTGCATCACTCTAGTCCTGGCCCTTCCTGATTTCAAAAAGACCTTTTTCATATAATGTGATGCTTCAAGGAAAGGTATTGATGTTGTCCTTATGCAAGAGGGTCAGCCTTTGGCCTTTACAAACAAACAACTGTTTGAATGAAATTTTGGAAAATCAATCTATGAAAAGGAAATGTTGTCTATTCTACATGTCGTTGATTTGTGACACCCTTATCTATTAGGGCAACGCTTCCAAATTAAGATAGATCATCAAAGCCTCAAGTATTTTTTGGAACAACGCATTTCCTCCCCATAACAACAAAAATGGGTGACTAAGCTATTTGGATATGATTATGAGATCATTTACAAGAAAGGAAAAGAAAATGTGGTTGCCGATGCACTTTCTAGAAAATATGAAGATGAAGGCTCCCTTTTTTCTCTCTCCTTCATTGTACTAGATTGGCTCCAAGTCGTTCGCCAGGAATGGCTACATGATCCCAAAAGTTTGCATCTGATACAACAATTGCAGTCCAATTCTCTAGTTTCCCAAGGGTACTCATGGCTCCATGATGAGCTTCGATACAAATGTCATTTGTATTTAAGTAAACAGTCAAAACTTAAATCCACGGTGCTTTCTGAGCTTCATGCTACACCCACAGCTAGGCACTCCGGGTTTACCAAAACCTATGACATGGTTAAACATTATTTTTTCCGGGATGGTATGAAACAAGACATTCATAATTTTGTGGCCGAATGTGATGTGTGTCAACGCAATAAGGGAGAAACAGTCAAATCTCCTGGCACATTGCAACCGGTTTCGATTCCACCTACTATTTGGAGGGTTATCTCTATGGATTTTATTACAAACTTACCTAAATCGGGCAATAAATCAATCATCATGGTGGTAGTTTATCGCCTTTCCAAGTATGCTCATTTTTTCTCTTCAACACCCATTTACAACATCCATAATGGCTCAACTTTTCATGGATCAGGTCTTCAAGCTTCATGGCATGCCACATTCTATTGTTTCTGATCGCGACCCAACTTTCACCAGCAATTTTTGGCAAGAACTATTCAAGATACAAGGCACCCAATTGCATCTCAACACAACTTATCATCCCCAGACGGATGGTCAAACTGAAGTTGTCAATAAGTGTTTGGAAACATATTTGAGGTGTTTTGCATTGGAAAAGAAAAATTCGTGGGATCAATTGTTACCCCTAGCTGAATGATGGTACAACACTACATACCATACAGCCACCCGCATGACTCCTTTTGAAGCGGTCTATGGACAAAAGCCACCTTTAGTTCTCTCATATTTACTAGGTGTCTCAAAGGTCCAAGCGGTTAACCAAACACTTACAGTTTGAGAGGCTATTCTCCGTACCCTCAAAGAGAATTTGGTCATGGCTCAAAATCACATGAAGCAACAAGAAGATCATGGTCGCTTTGAATGTCAATTTGTAGAAGGGGATCAAGTGTTTCTTCGACTGCAACCTTACAAGAAAAATTCCATCAAGGCCAACCATTGTCAGAAGTTGGCGCCCAAATTTTATGGTCCTTATACAGTTCTCAAGCGTGTGGGACAAGTGGCCTATCAGTTAGCTTTGCCTAGTCATTCTAAGCTACATCATGTTTTTCATGTTTCATGCTTGAAGAAGGTGATTGGAACTAAGTGCCAAACTCAAACAAACCTTCCCGAGTTGGACGAAGAAGGATCCATTTGGCTACAACCACATGCAGTTTTGGACCAGCGTGAGCGTCGTTTGCGTCAGCGAACCATCAAGGAAGTGTTATTCCAGTGGAAAGATACAACTCCGACAGATGCCACATGGGAACCAACTACCATTCTGCAACAATTTCCACATCTCAAGCCTTGAGGACAAGGTTGTTTTTAAGGGGGAGGACATGTTAGGGACCTAACCCCTTACGTAGGTAGAACAATGTATTCTGATGTAATAAAGGTCAATATTAATAAGGCCTTGCAATAAGGTACAATAAGTCGAATGTAAGAAGACCTAATAGAAGCTTCCACTTCTAGAAGGATCTTCCTCTAGATGGTTCTCTTGATAGACATATTTAGTATAAATAGGAGTCAAGGGTATGAGAACCCTAGTTTTGATACTATTGTAATAGGGCTATGCTCGACTGGAGGTTGCCCCCTCGAAGAGGCAAGTGAACATTGCTCTCAGTAAACGAAGTGCTCTTTCTGGTGTTAATTTGTTATCATTTCAGTATTATTGTGGTGTTATTCTAATTATATTGTTGTTCATCTGCCATTTCTAGCATTTTATTTCTGTTCTGCATACTTTTTATATCTGGAATATTACAGGGAGACCATTTCTCAAAATATTTCCTCTAGTAGGGGATGGATGGATGGCTAGAGTACCCACTAAAAGAATTTATGTTTGTGAGAAAAAATGTGCAATCACCTGGGAAATCATTTTGGAGTATTTAACAACAATATGTATTCGAGTATTTCATAATATGAAAGTCCATATATATATATATATATATATATATCAAGAAGTGAACGGGTTGAAAACTAGTTTTAATGCGTGTATTGGAATACCTTGCTGGTTGTCGAATGTTGAAATGTGTGGGAACCTTTAATAGATTCCAAAAATAGGTTATGTTCAATTGCATAATATATTAGATTTAGGACAAAATGATTAATAGTGTTCTTATGTTTATACTGGAGTTCACCTAAAGATTTGCTACTCATCTCATCCCTTGATATAGCTAATTGGGAGCTAGTTAGCTTCCCTTGATATAGCTCTTATCGCTTCCCTGTTTTTAGGGGATCGTCCTAAGCAACTTAAGGCAAGGCTAAAAATCCCCTCATAGTAAAAGAACACTAGGTAATTATGAGATCAACCACATTCACTACAACAATTTATTTATGGTTTAGATGACTTCTGCTAGCAAAAACAATTACATTAGATGACATTATTTAGACATAATTACATTAAAGATATCTGACAGAGACATAATTACATTAAGGATTTCTCTTTTCAACACTTTTTAGTCCCTGCCATAGGCATAGAGGGACTATAGCTATAGATAAATCGTTGACTTCATATTAGTTTGTCCTTTGACCACAAATATTTCCATATTATCTATTGTTGGAACCAAGGAATTGAAAACATCGTTTTTTATATAAAAAAAAGTACCAAATTTGTCATGATCTGATTGGACAAGGGATTGGAGGTCTTATTGTCAGCTTCATTATTCCCAATTTTATATATGTTGGCGTATCCAAAGTATTTGATCACATATGGTCTTTTTGAATCATATATTTTGTTATGCATTCATCGAAGGTGGATTAATGCTAGCATTAATTCGAATGTTTGGTTTAGCATTTTATGCTAGGTAAATTTATGGAAATGTTTGATATGTTGGCATATCCAAAGTTTGGCCTTCCAATACATTTTTTGGTGTTTGAACTATTGTTACAAAAAATATAATAATTTTTTTGGGATATGTTAGAGACCTGCCACATTGCATTTTTTTCTTAAATGTTTACAGAGTATTTTTGACATACTTAAATGTTTACCTAACAGGCTTGGTAGCATTGAATGCTTACTTAACAGCCTTGTTACAATACATTTTCTGCTGTTTTTTAAATTTATATGCTTCAACGGCATTGGTGGTTCACCGGTTCATGTTTGTTTTTTGCATCTCCACTGATTTCTTATTTCTATGTTCTTGTTGTTCTTGCTTGTTTGTTCATGTTGTTGCAGTTTGCACATTTGGGTTTCTGCAATCGCAATTGGAACTGTGTATTTCCTGGTGGGGTGGTTTCTGCAATCGCGATTGGAGCTGCGTCATTTTTGTTTGATTCGACTTTGCAGGGTTCCAGTCCTGCGCCTGCAGTTGGGCCTTTTGGTGCTTCTTAGCTAGGTTGTTATTTGTTGCTTGTTTTTGTTTGCCTAGGGTTTGCAATGTTGGGATGTAGCATTCACAGTTGGATCTCTTGTTACATTTTTTTCAGTGGAGTTTGCATAGAATACTATTAATATAAAATAGCATACTAAAAAATTGCAATCGATTTAAATTGCATCTCTTTCGCGTTGAACCAGAGTTTGTCAGCCTCAAAATATATTTCATAGTTGGAAACGCTTTTTCCATGGATTATGTGTTACTATGGTTTCATAGTTATGAGAGTAGGTTTTGCTGTGTGGGAGATATAGTTGTTCTCTCCCCTTTATTTTCCTCTTGTAAAATGTGTTTCTGTCTCTATAGTTTCTTGCATTTCTGTGGTCATTTTGACTGACCCCCGTTCGGTTTCATACTTAGTCAGTTTTATGGATGCAGCTTCAGGGATAGGTTCTATTGAACTATCTACCTAATTTCATTCGACCGGGCACTCCTCGAACTCGCAATAGTGCCTCTCCCTACAATGAGTTTGTCTATTCTACCTAGCTTTCCATACTTAGTTGAATTTTCAAAGTTTAGTGGGTTGATGATTTTACGGGTTCGAAAAATTTAAAACCATTTGTCGCTCCCCTCCATCCCCTCTACCTTCCACCCTTCCCAATAGACATTCATTATTCTTTCAAAAGTCAGAACTGAGCAGACAGGTTCAAAAATATGGGCTTTAATAACTGGAAAGCTCGAGGACATCTCCCATTAAAATGAATAGACAGGCGAATATTATGGGATCTGGTAATTTCTTTTGCCTGCATTTTGAATTTCCAATTTTTTTTTTTTTGTTTTTTTTTTGTTTGCGCTCTTTTAGTTTTCTTAAAAGCTTCAGCATAGTCCACGATCGTGTCACCCACAAAGGCCTTGACGTCATGTCCCTCTTTAATATTGTGCATATCTTAGATGTCAGATTTGAGAATCTGCTCAGATGTGGGAATTTTAATACGTGCTATTAGTCACTATTCAGCGTACATATTCAAAAATATTGGCATTAATAAGAGAAAATATCGAGAACATCTGTTATTAAAATGAATTAACACAAAATCTATGGAAGATCATCCAACGTTGCTTTTAAATACTTATTTCCATTTCTCTCCATCATCAAAGAGTTGCGCTTTAGGGTGCCTTCGTTCTAATGTTCCTGGTCATGGACATGTAAGACAACTTAGAGATGCGATTGAGGGCCAAATGAAAGAAGAGAGACTAGTTTTATGTGACGTGAGGTTTGAGCAAAAAAAAAACTTTGTTATACGAGAGAAACTCAAAGAGGAGGAAAAAAAAGAACAAGTATGTTCTGGTTTATGTTCTCCCTGTGTTCGATGCTTTGGTTGGTTGAAAAAACTGCCTGGACATTTGTTTGTTGAACTTCTTTGTTTTCTTGCTGGGAGTTGTAATGGATCTTCAGGTCACGTGAAAAATAGTTCTTCGTTGAAGTATATAGCTTCTTCCAACAACAAAGATTTGGAAAGTGTATCGAATTATGCAGATCCTAGAAGAATTTGTCTTCCTCGGGGGTAGGGCATTTACAGTGGCTTGCAAAATGGGCTGTCATGTTCGTAAATGACGCGAAATATTACTCCATTTGTGAATGCAACCAGAGGCGGGTAACAGAAACTGTATGTGTGGATAAAACGACATATTATCACTACAAAAGTTTCTATTTCAAAGTTTGATGAGCTACATGTGGGTCTGGTAACCGACTTGATAGAAAGTCACGTTCTTTGTCAAAGTTTGTTTGGTTTCCTCTGGATGTAGTTGCAGAATCCACATATTTGGCATCACCTTCGAACATTCTAGACCTTTCTGTGGGCCGCCATACCTGTCACTGCTATGAGGAAAGATATATTCTGATGTGATCTGCAACATTTGATACACTTGCCAGACCTGTTTTGATGCGTTCTACAACATTTGATGCAGTTGTCAGACCTGTGCTGCTTGAAGAAGTTATGTACCTCAACTGATTTTCATTTTGCAGTTGGGTTGGACATTTCTTACAATTTGCTGTAATAAAGCAAAGAAGTTCAACATACAAATCTCCAGGCAGGCTTTTCAACCAAACAGATGATCGAATACAGGGAGAATACCAGTCACAACATACTTGAATTTTTTTCCCCTGCCATAGTTGTTGTGACATAAAACAACTCCCTCCACTTTGAAATCGGCCTGAATCACATTTCTAAGTTGTCTCGGATGTCAAGGGTCAGGAAAATTGCAAGGAATGCACCTTAAACCCCAAGTTTTCGACGGTAGAGAGAAATTAATACTTGACAAAGAATGAATGTTGAATAACCATCCATTGCAAGCAGGCTATATCTGGAAGAGACAAGTTATTCAAACAATTGGGATAGATGTAGTTGGTAGCACCGATTAAGTAAAAAATCCGAAATTGATATTCAACTCGTTTTTTACGAATAAAGGGTTTGAACATCAAGAAAACTATCAAGAAGCTTCATCAATGTACATATTTTTTATTGGTCGGTGGCAGGCCAAATCACAATCATTGTGGAAAATAGCCTCAGCTATATTTTGTAACCCATCTTATTTGAATATAGAATAATTCCGGTTTATTTTTTAATAGTTTTTTCCAATCTCTGGTATTTGTTTTAATTTTATTTTGTACCTTCTTCCCATGTGTCGTTAAGCATGGATAATATTACTAATATTTGACATAATTTTATTTTGTACCTTCTTCCCCTGTGTCGTTAACCGAGATAATTCTTCTTCTATTTGATAATATCTGTGCATATATACTAATATCAATACTATTGGAATAAATACAAAAAACTTCTTGTTCGGAAAAGCTTAGGAAATTATGTTTGGGTTTGCGGTATTAAACAAGTATGTTCCCTATTCTGTCATATACATCTTGCAGCCAAAGAGCTTACACGGTCTGCAATTTATGCTTTAACTACTGATAACTCACCAGGCATTCGAAAAGCTTCGCTTTAATAAAGGAATGGCTGAAGTTGTCTTAGTTGCTTAAATAACACAAAAAATTGATTACATTTAATTTAATGTAGATATTGATGTTTATGGAGAGTCAACATTTTCTCATGTCATTGCAAAGAATACCAGATGAATAGATGATAAAGAGTTTATCTCGTTGAAACCACAATGCAAATCCATGTTTCTTGTTGCGCTTTTTACATCTTGCAGTCAAATTTTTCGTGGTTTCAACAAAATTTGTGAACCGAAGAGAATCCTGCAAATTGGGAGATCATTTGCATTTGAAATAGAAACAATCCATTAATATATATATTAGAATGAATACTATTCAAATAAATATGAAAACTTTCTCCATTAATACATATTAGTATGAATACTATTGGAATAGATATCAAACCTTTCTCTTGGCCAATACTTAGCCAATTATCTGGCCACCAGGCCCCGGGCTGGCAGCACCCAACACCTATGTCCCCTGTTCTGTCATATACATCTTGCAGCCAAATAACTTCAGTGATATGCAGTTTATGCTTTTACTACTGAGAACCCAACAGGGGTTCTGTAATGATCCCAAGCCAATTTTTCATTTGGAATCACTAACTAACCACTAATTTGATTATTATTTGTTGTGTATGTAGGTTGACCATGAATATTTCGGCCTTAGGGTTTATTCAGTTATTTAACCATGGATTTACACAAACATCATTGCCATCATATGAAGATCATCAACACTACACAAGATAGGAACCACAAGCAAACAACTGAACTTTATTATAAGAAATCAAGCACTTGATACAATAGAGAAGCAGATCTGAATGGATGGCTTCAAGGAAATACTAGAGATGTATACAAAATGCTCCCGGATATATAAATCAAGCCTCCCAAAGGCTTCCAATAGAAGATGAACGCTCAACTACAAGACCATGGTACGACCTGCTGAAGACAAAGGACACCAAGGGTTTGGCCCTTCTGAAGATATAGACCTCATGATGCTGCCAAACTCTCCCCAGTGATAGATCAAGGCAAGGGAAGCTTCCTCTTGAAGTATGAATCTCAAACACTAAAGATTCCTCCTTAAACTGCAGAAACCCTAGGATGGTACGACCCTCTTGAAACCCTGAATATGGCCAATAGTACGGCCTAGCTGAATGGGGCCTTTGAATCGTATAAAACTCTCCCGGATGATAGATCGGGCATCCACAAGCACTTGATATAAGTCTCAAGATCATATATAGCCTATAGCCTTCTAGATCTGAGAATTGTTGAATCTCCAAGTTGTACCCTTCCTCCTAAAATCATCCCAACCTGCAGTAAATGATAGGGACGTGATAACTCCTCCAAGAAGCCCTCAAACTGATGAGCAAGGGCTTGCAAGCAAAACCCTAATGCTAGAAAACTCTCAAGCTTCTTCCCTTTGTTGGATCGAACTCTTCCTCAACAACTGGTGCACCCCTGCAAGAAAACCCTAGCTGGTACAGCCCTGCTAGTCCTTCTCGATAGATGATAGCTATAGAATGGTGTGGGTGGAGTATTTCATCCCCGAGACCAAGCTTGGAGATAGTTGAGTGGAATATTTCACCACTGAGCTGCTCACTAGGGTTTGTAATATCAAAACCCTCAAAATTGTATGCTCAAGAGCATCAACAAGAAAAATACCAAAATCCAGAATGAATAATGGGTGCGCCCCAGACTTCTCTTTATAATTTTCTTCTATTTCTCTGTTGAGTTAGGTTAACTCCTAGGGTTAACTCCTAACTCAACCTCCAGCGCTTCTATTCCTTCATTGAGTTATCTTTTAACTCTTTTTCACCTTTTCATGAAGTCAACTTAATAATATAACCTTAGTTTGGTTGACCCTTCCCCTCAATGTCAGACTATGGCCTAGTGGGGATGCCTAGGCCATTGAGTCTTCTCAATACCTCTTCATAAATAGGTGGGGGACATTATAGGTTCGAAAACATTGCCATTAATAAACGAAAGAAAAAAGGTTTTTCCACTGTCAGATACTTATCCCTTTTTCCCTTTTGCTTTTCCCGTCCATTATGGATTTCTGGTTTTATACTTAGTCGTCTTTCTATGATGGGCAGTTGCAGGGTTTGCGGGATAAAATATCTTCATCTCCATCTGTATCTTCACATGATGAATCCGACCGACCGTTGTTCCTTTCCATACCTAGGCAATTTTATGGCCGCGGTTGCCGGGTTGGCGCATAGGAACTGGCCTTTTCTTCTTCCTGCTCGTTATCTCTTTCTGGATATATGCTTAGTCGCCTTTCTATGGTATCCGGTTCCAGAGTTGGTGGGCTGACATGTCTTCATCTCCATCTATATCCTCACACGACGGATCTGGTCAACCACTGTTCCTTTCCATACTTAGCCAATTTTATGGTCTTCGCTGCGGGGTCGACGCTTACGAACCCAGTTGTTTATCATTCTGTTATATACATCTTGCACTCAAAACATCCATGATCTACAATTCCACCATGGGTTCCTCATATACATTAAGTTCGTTCAAAGTATTTGTTGCTACCTTCCATCCCCAAAAAATTTGCATCCTTCCTAATATACATCAACAATTCTCTTACTAGTGACAATTGGACACAGTGGTACGAAAGATACTTCCGTGATCTACAATTTATGCCTTAACTAGTGAGAAATCAGCAGGGGTTCGAAAGCATTTGCATTAATAATCAAACACTAGATGTTCGTCTACGAGATACTTAGTCCTTTTTCCCTTTTCTTGTTCACGTGTATTATCGCTTTCTAGTTATATAATTAGTCGCGTTTCTATGATCACGGGTTCCAACATTGGCGTGTTGACATATCTTCATCTCCATCTATATCCTCACATGGAGAATTGGACCGCCCTGTTGTTTCCACTCAAAATTTCCGTGATCTACAATTCCATTGCGGACTCCTCCGTCCTTTTTCTTTTTTTTCTTCCCGTGTATTATGGGACTATAAAGTAAGCACATGATATTTTATAGAGCATGTATGGATTGCACATTCCATACCTAGCCACATTTTGGATCGTGGGTTCTCAGGTGGGTGGGCTCAAAATTCGGCCTCCATTGTTTCGTGCCCTACAAATAACACCCAGAATTCTGCAATATACAAATTGACAAGCGGACTTGCAGACTAGCTAACTCAACATTGCACTTCTATTGTTCTATGTCCTCCAAACATCACTCCCAGTTCCGTGATATACAAATTGACACATGGAGTCCAGGGCTGGCGGGGTGGAGATTGCCATTGTTTACGGATGGTAATCCCTATCAAGTATCTAACAGTATCTAAAAAATTATTTTCAATACTAAGTTAGCTCTTAGTAGTCAGAACTGGATACAGAGGTATGAAACAGTTGGCATCACACCCTCCACAATATACAAATTGACTACTGGATTGCGACTTCGTTCTCTCTTCCATGTTACAGATTATGCATTCAAATGTTCGGAGTGATACAATTTGAACGTCGGGGCCTCGCGTCTTCTGTAGAGACCTTGTCAGCATGTTTTGTTTCCTCCTGTTGCCGGGTTCACAAAATTTCATTCCGTTATATACATCTTGCACTCAAAACATCCATGATCTACAATTCCACCGCGGGTTCCTCATATACATTAACTTAGTTCAAAGTATCTGTTGTTGCCTTCCATCCCCACCAACTTCACGTCCTTCCTAATATACATCAACAATTCTCTCACTAGTGACAACTCGACACAGTGGTATGAAAGATACTTCTATGATCTGCAATTTATGCCTTAACTAGTGAGAACTCAACAGGGGTTCGGAAGCATTTGCATTAATAATCAAACACTAGATGTTCTTCTGCGAGATACTTAGTCCTTTTTCCCTTGTCTTGTTCCCGTGTATTATCACTTTCTAGTTATATACTTAGTCAAGTTTCTATGGTCATAGGTTCCAACGTTGGCATGTTGACATATCTTCATCTCCATCTATATCCTTGCATGGCGAATTGGACCACCCGCTGTTTCCACTCAAAATTTTCGTGATCTACAATTCCACTGCGGACTCCTCCGTCCTTTTTCCCTTTTTTTCTTCCTATGTATTATGGGACTATAAAGTATGGACATGATATTTTATAGAGCATGTACGGATTGAGCATTCCATACCTAGCCACATTTTGGATCGCGCGTTCTCGGGCGGGCGGGCTCAAAATTCGACCTCCATTGTTATGTTCCCTACAAATAACACCCAGAATTCTGCGATATACAAATTGACAAGCGGACCTGCGGACTGGCTAACTCAACATTGCACTTCTATTGTTCTGTGTCCTCCAAACAACGCTTCTAGTTTTGTGATATACAGATTGACACACGGAGTCCAGGGTTGGCGGGGTGGAGATTTCCATTGTTTACGGATGGTAATCCCTATCAAGTATCTAACAATATCTAAAAAATATTTTCAATACTAATTTATCTCTTAGTAGTGATAACTGGACACAGAGGTACAAAACAGTTGGCATCACACCCTCTGCAATATACAAATTGACTACTAGATTCTGACATTGTCCACTCTTTCGCATTACAGATTATTCATTCAAATGTTCGGAGCGATACAATTTGAACGTCGGGGCCTCATGTATTCTGCAGAGACCTTGTCAGCCTGTTTTGGATCCTCCTGTTGCTAGGTTCATTAAATGTCATTCCGTTATATACATCTTGCACTAAAAACATCTGTGATCTACATTTCCACCGCGGGTTCCTCGTATACATTAACTTCGTTCAAATTATATATTGTTTCCTTCCATCCCCATCAACTTCACGTCCTTCCTGATATACATCAACAATGCTCTTGCTATTGATAACTGGACACAACGGTACAAAAGATACTTCCATGATTTACAATTTATGCCTTAACTGGTGGGAACTCAACAGGGGTTCGAAAGAATTTGCATTAATAATCAAACACTAGATGTTCTTCTGTGAGATACTTAATCCTTTTTCCCTTGTCTTGTTCCCATGTATTATTGCTTTCTAGTTATATACTTAGTCATGTTTCTATGATCACGGGTTCCAACGTTGGCATGTTGACATATCTTCATCTCCATCTATATCCTCGCATGGCGAATTGGACTGCCTGTTGTTCCTTTTCATACTTAGTAAATTTTATGCCCGCAGTTGATGACTTGGTATAATTGAAATCTGTTGCTTTTTGTTCCATGATATATATCTTCCACTCAAAATTTCCGTGATCTACAATTCCATTGCGGACTCCTCCGTCCTTTTTCCTTTTTTTTCTTCTCGTGTACTATGGGACTATAAAGTATGGACATGATATTTTATAGAGCATGCACGGATTGCGCATTCTGTAGCTAGCCACATTTTAGGTCACGGGTTCTCGGGGCGGACGGGCTCAAAATTGGGCCTCCATTGTTTCGTGCCCTACAAATAGCACCCAGAATTCCGCGATATACAAATTGACAAGTGGACCTACGAACTGGCTAACTCAACATTGCACTTCTATTATTCTGTGTCCTCCAAAAAACACTCCCAGTTCCGTGATATACAAATTGACACATGGAGTCCAGGGTTGGCGGGGTGGAGATTGTCATTGTTTGTGAATGGTAATCCCTATCAAGTATGTAACAGTATCTAAAAAATTATTTTCAATACTAAATTAGCTCTTAGTAGTGACAACTGGACACAGAGGTACGAAACAGTTGGCATCACACCCTCTGCAATATGTCCACTCTTCTGTGTTACAGATTATGCATTCTAATGTTCGAAGCGATACAATTTGAATGTTGGGGCCTCACGTCTTCTGCACAGACCTTGTCAGTCTGTTTTGGATCCTCCTGTTGTCGGGTTCACGAGATGTCCAACTCTTGGATACTGTTTTGGGTTGGCACCAAGCTTCGTTCTACCACAAATCACAAATGTTTCAAAGTATCTGTCACTGCCTTCCATCCTCACTAGCTTCCTCTCACTCCTAATATAGATTGGTTGTTCTCTTACTAGTGACAATTGAATACAATGGTATGAAACAGTTGGCATATGACCCTCCGCAATATACAAATTGACTACCGGATTCACATCTTGTACTCAAAATTTCCATGATCTACAATTCCGCTGCGGACTCCTTAGTCCTTTTTCCCTTTTCTTCTTCCCGTGTATTATGGCTCTCTGGTTATATACTTAGTTTCCTTTCTATCATCGCAGGTTCCAGTGTTGGCAAGTTGACATATCTTTATCTCCATCTATATAATCACACGACGAATCTGACCGAACGTTGTTGCTTTCCATACTTAGCCAATTTTATGGCCGCGGTTGCCGAGTTGGTGGTCTACAACTCTGCTTCTTCTTCTTCTGTGATGTACATCTTGCACTCAAAACTTCCATGATCTACAATTCTACCGCGGACTCCTCGAACTCGCAATATTCACTCTACCATGGTTCACAAATGTTTCAGAGTATCTGTCATTGACTTCCATCCCCAATAACTTCTTTTCCTTCCTAATATGCATTGGTTATGCTCTTACTAGTGACAACTGCACACACCGATACGAAACAATTCACATCCAGCCTTCCGCAATATAGAAATTCACTATCGGGTTCTGATGTCGTCTCTTCTTCCATGTTACAGAGTATGCATTCAAATGTTTTGAACGATACAATTTGACCGTCGAGGCCTCATGTCTTCTAGGGAGACCTTTTCACCCTATTTTGGATCCTCGTGTTCACGGGTTCACAAAATCTCCAATTCTTAGTCACTATTTCGAGTTGGCGCATTTGAACTCTATTGCTTCTTGTTCTATGATATACATATTGCACTCAAAATTTTCGTGATTTACAATTCCACCGTGGACTCCTTGGTCCTTTTTCCCTTTTCTTCTTCCCTTGTATTATCGCTTTGTGGTTATATACTTAGTCACCTTTCTATGATCACGGGTTCCAGCGTTACCAGGTTGACATATCTTTATCTCCATCTATATAATCAAACGACGAATCTGACCGACCATTGTTGCTTTCCGTACTCAACCAATTTTATGGCCACGGTTGCTGGGTTGGAGATTTCTAACTCTGCTTCTTGTTGCGTCATGTACATCTTGCACTCAAAACTATCATGATCTACAATTCTAGCACGGACTCATTGAACTCGCAAGCTTCACTCTACCACAGCTCACAAATGTTTCAAAGTATCTCTTGCTGCCTTCCATCCCCACTAACTTTCTGTCCTTCCTGATATACATTAGTTATGATTTTACTAGTCATATACAAATTGACCTCTGGACTGTCCTGCCAAACCTCTTTGTTGTTACGCGTATTGCACTCAAAAATTTCTGAGACATACAATTTTACCCTCGCACCCTCACCTTCAATGGTTGTACCTTGTAACCCTATTTTGAAGTTGTTTTTCCCCATGCCCGCGACCTCCGTACATTCTTACTATGCAATTAGAAACCTTTCATGCTAATAGCTCACCATGTAGGAACCGTCAACATTGTCATTAATGGGTGAAATGCTTGAGGATATCTCCCATTATTATGCATTAAACCAAGATGTGCAAAGAGTTATTTTGTCCCTTCCGATTGTTCATCTCGAACACACGTTGTCGTGTTGGCCCGCTCAATAAATCTACAATGCTTAATCACTCATTGCAATATCCGCCATGTTTGCATTTATATGTATGCAATTACTAGTGTTTAATGTTAACAACGCATCATGCGACAGCCGTCCAAATTGTCATTAATGAACGAAAGTCTCAAGGACATCTCCCATTCACACGCTTTGGACCAAGATTTGCGCAGGGTTATATTATCCCTTCCAACTTTTCATTTCATTCATCGTCTGGAGCAAACAAACGTTCTTGTAGACTTATGGCAGCAGGTCAACAACAATTTTGTGGAGATACAATAAATATCTTCAGACATCAGGACCAAAACTTCTAGTGGTCTAGAGCATACTTTCACTATTCATCCCATTCCGCCCAGAACAAAGTGATGTGGACCTCTGGAATCGCTCGTGCAGACTGTGTCCCTGAGGTTTTTTACTGTAAGGAGGTGGTCTCTTGGTGCACTAGAAAATATATTCCAGGCCAAAGAATTATTCCACTGTGTGACCATTCTCCTATTTCTTTGTCACCTCATGTCTTCTGCGAGATGTTAAAATTGTTGGAGCCAACATTGACGTTCAGAGGACAAGACTGTAAGCAATTTCTATAAAAACATCATAATGGGTTGGACATCTTAGCCGACTTCCTCGAATACCCAACAACAGTTCCTGAAGATATCACAAGGTTGCAGGAAGCTCATTTAGAAATCCATTCCGGGAAATTGCTTGGCTATTTACAAGAATAATGAGACAGGCATCCACGACAAGCATTTCCCATATAATTGTTTATATTTTGTATTTCATAGTCAAGGAACAATACATTTTCGATTGGGGGAAGCTAATTTCCATTGAGCTCTGTTCCCAGTTGTCACGATTCAAAGAATCGAATAAATTTTATATGTCATCCTACTTGATTTTCGCAATAGTGCATTGTTACCCGTTTCCAAAACTTTCTCTTTCCAATAAAATAAATTGTGGATTCGACCCAGTAACATTCTAGTATGAGGCATTGTGGAGGCACAAGGCTTACCATTGTTTTTAAGAAGTTTTTAATGGCTTTGTCTCAGTTTTCAAAGATTTATTGTTAGGCAAGGATGCTCCACTAATGTCTGGCCATGCAACCAAGTTTTTTAACAGGAAGGGCACACTTGAACAAAAGGAAAATCACAGTGTCCTGATGGTCTTTGGCTCTTAGAAAAATCTTGCTTTCCCTCCATGCCACATAACAAACAAGATGTTTGTTGTAGAAATAGCAAGGAAATACAACCACTGGTTTCATTTTTTCCATGACAAGAAAAAAAAAACAGTTCATTCCTCTACCCTGGAAAGTCGAAGACTTCGTGTGCAGAAACATCAACAAGATTGACGAGTTTTCCGCCCATTTCAAGAAATTGAACCTAACGTATGCTGAAAGGCTAAAAGAGTTCGACCCTAATGGGATTTGTTGAGAACATTTACTGACAGTTGGCTTTAACAGCTCTTTTATCGATAGACACCTGACCCAAGACAGGGACAATGTCGACAACAATCTTGATTCTGTCGATTGCGATGCAAAGACATTACAAAGTGTGATTGAATTATACAGACAACATGGAAAAGTATCCGGTGAGAAGAGTACCCAGTCCCCCACCAGTACTCCCAAGAGCATGACATCACAGAGCATCGCTTCGACGAACCACGCCAGTAAGAAAAAAACCCAGAAATATTTGAATGGAGGAGGAGATAAGAGCCCTCCTCGCAACAAAATTGATAGTTCTCACAAAATTCCACTAACGAAGAAGAGAAAAAACAATGCAGGGCAAGCGGAGGAACCCGAAATTGAAAGTGAACAACTGCAACTTGAAATTGAAACTGAGCACATGCAGAAAATTGGGTCGTCCGCGATGGAAATATCTGAGACCAAATTTTTTTACGAAGATGAATCCTTCGTAGTCCAGAGCGTTATTTTTGACAGCCAATCTAAAAGTATGGTCATTGAAAAGAGAGATGTAACAAACAGAAAAGGAAAATCTCCTCATTTCACCAAGTAACCGGTGAAATTCTTCGTGATTCCATTGGAGGAATTGAAACGGAAAATACCAATCTGAAAGACCGCCTCAACAAATTTGAGTAGGCTTTCATTGCAACCCCAGAATTTGCCAATCCTTTGGAAAAAATCGTGCATGCTACTACTGCAACCAAGATGGAAGTATCATCTACCCTCCTTGCATTCTCTAGAGCCCTTGTAGAGAATAGCATCAACAAAAGAATGCAGCTAGTTACTGAAGCCTGGGAAACATCGCAAAATTTAGTTTCCTTCGGAAAGAAGGCAAATAATTTCTTGGAACATTTGGAGGCGAATTTAAAAAATGATCATCATTTCTGTGAACAAGTGCTGACCCATTTTTCCAACTATGCCGTCAACACATTAAAACTGAAAAGAAGACAAGACAAACTTCCCTCCCCAAAGCGGACCAAAAAAGTAAAAGCATGCTGGCAAAAGAAAGTTAAGAACCTAGAGCTCATTGTCAAATAATGTAAACAAGTCATATCAGAAAATGAAGATTTATTCACAAGCCTGATCCAAATGGACTTAGCCGGAAGTACCAACGAGGTTCAAGACCCAAACTTAATTCTCAAATCCTTGTCAATGACCAAAGAAGCCTTCTAGGAACAAGTTGATATTTTAAAGGGGTTGTCTTTCGAAAAGTTTTATGTCATACTTGAACATCATCTAGATGAAAACGAGCACTGAGTATTGGACTATGCGACACATAATAAAGAAATTGAACAGAGTTTGCATAGTATTTCAATGGATCTAAGGAAATTAGAAAACGACCTTTACGACCTAGAAATCCGGGATGAAATCAACTTGGCCCCCATGAAAAGCTACATCAAAGAATGGTTCCAACAGAGAATGGACAACCTCGTCCAGGAAGGGCAACAACCAGTCGATAGGACTCCACTAACCGTCGACGACAGCAACAAAAAAGCATCGGCTTCATAGTAAGTCTATACTGGCATCTTGTTTTCTTTATCAATCCAGTTTAAGTCTATACTGTCATCTTGTTTTCTTTATCAATCCAATTATGACTGCTTTAAATAGAAAATTGTAACCAAAGACTCATAACTTCCAATTTCTTCTTTTCAGGTCTTCCTCTATGTGGTCGTGCACTTCTTCTTTCGACATTCCTAATTCTTGTACTTATTTCTTTTTATGGTCCGTGGGAGCCCCAATCCCAGTCTATATGACAAACGCATTTAAATTTCCAGAAAGATGTAACACACATTATTATTTTTTGATAAATTCCAAAGAAAACTGATTCGAGTCTGCTACATTTCTTGTTTGTTCCAAAGAAAACTAATTCGGGTCTGCTACATTTCTTGTGTCCTATTGTATGCTAAATTTTTTGTCTTGCATGACGTTGTTACTATTCTTGTGTCCTATTCTATTCTAAATTTCATTTTTTCTTGTGTCCAAAAGCCTTTGCTTTCAAACAAACTAATTCGAGAATGCTAATTTTTTTGTGTTTTTCTCCACGAACCTATGTAACAGACGTTATTACTATTCTATTATATGCTTTTAAATGTTGATCTAATTTCCAGAGATATGTAATAGACATTATTTATTTTTGATAAATTTCTATAGTCTGCAAGTCCGCTTGTCAATTTGTATATCATGGAACTCTCGATGCTATTTGTAGGGCACAGAACAATAGAGACCCAATTTTTAGCCCGCCAACCCAAGAACCCACGATCCAAAAACTGGCTAAGTATGGAGGTCTGCTACATTTTTTGTGTCCTATTGTATGCTACATTTTATGTCTTGCATGACATTGTTACTATTCTATAGTATGCTAACTTTTTGGGTGTCCAGGATCCTATACTTTCATAAATTTTGATTTTTATTCTGTCCAGAACCCTTTTTTTTAAAGAAAACTAGTTCGGGAATGCTAATTTTTTTATGTTTTTCTCCACGAACCTATGTAACAGACATTGTTACTATTCTATTATATGATTTTAAATGTTGATGTAAATTCCAGAGATATGTAACAGACATTATTTATTTTTTGATAAGTTTCTATGGTCTGCAACTCTGCTTGTCAATTTGTATATCGCGTAACTCTCGGTGCTATTTGTAGGGCATGGAACAACAGAGACCAATTTGTAGCCCGCCAGCCCGAGAACCCAAGATCCAAAAACTGGCTAAATATGGAATGAGCCTATAAAAGTACATATTTTGTATGTATAAAACTAAATATCTACTTTCTAAAATATAACTAATTCAGGAATGTTAATTTCTTTGTGTTTTTTTTCCACAAACCTATGTAACAGACGTTACTATTATTTATTGGTGTTTCTCTCCACGAACGTATGTAAAGAAAACTAATTCGACAATGCTAAATTTTTTGTGTCCAAGAAAATCCTTTCTTTTAAAGCAAACTAATTTGGGAATGCTAATTTTTCTGTTTTTTTCTCCACGAACCTATGTAAAAGACGTTATTACTATTCTATTGTATGCTTTTAAATGTTCATGTAATTTCCAGAGATATGTAACATATATTATTAATTTCTGATAAATTTCTATCGTGCCAACTCCGCTTGTCAATTTGTATATCGCGGAGCTGTCGGTGCTATTTGTAGGGCACGGAACATCAGAGAACCTGCAATCCAAAAACTGGCTAAGTATGAAATGACGGCTCCATGCTTTCTCTATAAAATCTCACCCCCATACTTTATAAAAGTACATATTTCGTATGTATAAAACTAAATATCTACTTTATAAAATTACATATTTGGTATGTATAATTTATGCTATCCAGGAACCTATAATTTGATAAATTTCAATTTCTTTTCTGTCCAGGAGCCCTTGTTTGAAAGATAACTAATTCAGGGATGCGAATTTATTTGTGTTTTTTTCCACGAACCTATGTAACAGACGGTACTACTATTTTTTGTGTTTCTCTCCACGAACGTATGTAAAACTTATGGAAAGAAAACTAATTCGGGAATGCTAAATATTTTGTGCCCAAGAACCTTTTAAATGTTGATAATTTTTTATATATTTCAGGAATAACTAATTCAGGAATACTATGTTCTACATGCAAACCACATGTATTTCAACTTGCTAGCCGCGTGTCTGTTCTCAGTCGCATTTACTCCCATCCCAACCTGGCAGGGACTACGCTGCCATGCAGCACTTGTTTCTATCGAAATGGTTGTGAGCAACGATTTATTTACAATTTACAATTTATTTATAGTTTATAATGACTTATGAAAAACATAATTACATTAAATATATCGACATGGTTGCGAACAACAATCTATTCATAGTTTACGATGACCTTTGCCATAAACATAATTACATTAAAGATATCTGACATAGACATAATTACATTAAATATTCCTCTTTTCAAACTATATCAATGGTCAAACACTTGTTCGATTAAATTAATTTGTTACAATTGCAATCCAACACTTGTTTGGTCCATTATCATAAAAAAGTTCCAATGATAAGTTTTCTATAAACAAGACAACATGTGGCGATATCCATAGATTTGAAAGTGGCAATATGTTTCTAAAATGTTTTAAGCTCATTGGTTTTCCTAATTCGAGTATTAGCATTGAGACACGACAAAATTAAAACAACAATTTGGGGTCACAAGTTGGAGTGTACTATTGTCGGCGAACTACACAAAGCTTGACTCGAAATTCAATATTACAGATTACAAATCAAAAAATTGTTGTAGCTATGATAATTGGTATAGTTTTTCAACATATTTAGCTCTCCGATTAAATAAAATCTATAATAAGTAAATTAAATTGTTGCGGGTGGCAGAAAAGAAATTAGTATAATCTATAATAAGTAAATTAAAATGTTGCTTGAACTTACGGGTGGCAGAAAAGCAATTATTACCAACCGTGACACAACTGCAACTAACAAAGATCATAACTTCTGATCATGCAGACGATATAACAACATTTTTCCGGTGATATCAACGAAAATTTGTAGTGGAGATTTAGCGAATACGTGTCAATCTTAGGCAGCACATGACATTGGTTATCATGAATATTCAAAGATTACATCCATCGTGAAGGTATAGTGCATCATAAAACTATCGGTAGATCTGCACCTATAACCTTACTATCGAACAAAAAAACCTATATTATGATCATTGAAGCCAACCAACGAATACTAGAGTTGAGGGATTTCATCGGAGCAGATGGGATCTAAAGTTGGTTTCAAGGTCTAAGGTAGAGATAATGGGCTATGAATCCTGTAACCCGAATCACAATACAAACGCATCTTTCAAACTGTAATACAAGGTCGGTGGACAATATTAATTTCGATTTCAGAATTGGACATTCGTTCTTTCTTTCTTTAAAACGGATGTAGGCGACCTCATGGGTACCATGACATTTCCATGTTCATATATAATATGAACATGGAAATGTCATGGTACCCATGAGGTCGCCTACATCCGTTTTAAAGAAAGAAAGAACGAATGTCCAATTCTGAAATCGAAATTAATATTGTCCACCGACCTTGTATTACGGTTTGAAAGATGCGTTTGTAATGGTTTTTTTTTTAAGGTAGGAAGAATTGGGATTTTCTCCATCTACGATGGGCATGATGAGGAGGTGTTTAATATCAATATTGCAACCATGTGGATTTGAATGAATGTTTGTTAAATACAGATAATCACTGGTTTGTTAGGAATACACTTCTACATGTAGATAATTTATTTTTAGAACCCCACAGGTGTGGAAAAATGGTACAAATGGATTTTCAGAGAGTATTGAATGAAAAACTTAAACGAAATTCTCTATATTTCAAATTCGAGAGAGCTTGTATTTAACAAATGATCCATTCTTATTCTAAGTTCGAGTTGGATTTTTAGGTTCAACAAAACCTGAGTTAATAATTCTTCTCTTTGAAAAGTAAATTTACTATAATCAAGTTTGGGCAATCCCATAATTAGAAGATTCCTCCACATTATATAATAGAATCAAATATAGTTGTCACATAAAATAGAATATTTTAATTTACTTCTTTAAATTTTGTAAAGAGTCTATAGGATTTATGAGAGGAGATAAGTTATCTTTAGGATTTATACACAAAATTCTTCCATGAACATAATGACTTCCATCAAATGTAAATGAAGAGCGAGTAGAAATGTTGTTTAGATTCTATCATGGGGGAGTCCACGAAGCCCTAACACATAAACCAAGGCAAAGTAAAGAAAGCTATGAGTCCTCTCTCATGCAATATTCGATTTTGTTGGGTGGTCTCCTTCTCCACCAAATTTCTATTTTCAAAATCATTGGGTAAGAGGGAGTCGAGTCTCTGGTACAAGAGTCTGAGGGAAAGGTTGAGATTTTAGTTTGAGTAGGGACTCCATGATAATAACATGTGCCTTTTACCTCCATAGCTAGTTTATTAGGCTTTGTTTTTTGTTCTAGGTTTAATCGATGGCTGGATTTTTTCGTGCCTGCCAAATAAGTCGATCTAGAAGCTGATAATGTTGTAGCTTGGTTGGTGAATGGAAAGAACCACAATGCTAATACATGAAAAGAGAGGGCAACTGGAAAGGAAGAA
>ML778591.1:1178133-1193271 GCA_009831015.1 Picea engelmannii | reverse complement strand
GATTTAGCTTCCAGTGTTTTTGTTTGGAGTATATGTGGGCATTTTGGCCACTTTTGTAAGCATCGGTGGTTGAGCAGAGCTCCCTATTGTAATGTTTAGCAACTATTTCAGTTTCCAGTTTATGTATCTGTATATGAGATTTCTTGTTTTATGACAGACAGTTCTTCTTTACTCGTCTAAGTTTTTCATCTTATGCTAGGAAGTTCGTGATTGACTGAGTCATGCGAATTGTTGCACTTTTGTTATGATAAATGATTTACCGTAACATTATTGTATTTTCTGGTGCCCTGTATTCGAATGCAAGAAGACCTTATGTTGGGATGCTTTCTTCTACAGTCTGTTAGGAACTTGTTGTTCATAACAGACCTTCGCACTCTTCTCCATAAGTCTTCCGCCTGTTCACGCTTTACTACAGCTCACTGTCTGAAGTTTACACAAGACCTCACTTGCTCGTGCATGCCTGGCCTATCTTCAGAGTTGGACACTACTGTTTAGAGTTTCCTTCCATTTGATCACCCATCTATGAACAATCGTGACACAAAACTGATGGGCGTCGGGCTCTGCTCCTGATAGCAATCCAGGAGTGACTTCCGTCGCCAACAGCTATGATGGACTCTTCTAGGGTTACTGACAAGATGTTGACCCAATTGAATGAAAATCCTTCATCAACACAGTAATATATCAGAGGCATATGGGATAAAGTGAATTTAGAAGCATCTTCTTCCCCATAAAGCTGGCATAACATCACCACAATATATTGATATGGTGTTCTTAGAGAAGTGGTCGAATATTCACCAAACAACTTGAGTTTGAACATTTTATCTGGCTTGTACCATATCTTGAATATATCCTTCACCTTGTGTGGGAACTTGCTTATGAGTTCATCATTCAGTGACTAGTTTCCCTTTTCCAAATGGTAATACTTGGCTATGTCACCTGCTTGGAATGACACAATGGGTTGTCCCTTATCATTAAGTATATACCAGTTCTCAAGGTATATGTGCTTGAGGATCCATGAGATCATGGTTGCACAAGGGAAAACTACTGCATGAGCCATAACCCTGTGCAATCCTAACCTCAGGATGTTCTTGAAGATTTCCAGTTCATCCTAATCTTCAACTTCCATAAGGAAGTTTTTCTTCTTGAACATCTGGAAAATTTCACCCCATTTGAGTGAAGTTCCCGCTTTCTCTAAGAGTACTATGGTATTGTCATAGACTTCCCTCGGGGTGCCAATTTCTTCCTCCTGTCGGTTTCCACTTTTAGAAGCTTCTGTCAAGAGTACTTTTCTTGTAGGTTTCTTTCAAGGTGACATATGTGAATATGTGGAAACACGTAAGTATTAGTGCATTAAATTAACAATAAAATAATATATGACAACAAACATAAAATGTTAGTTCTAATAATCATGTGAATCATTGGGCTCTTGAGCAGTAACAGGGTTAAAAGATGAATCTATTAGTGTGAACCTGTGTTATTACCTAAGGAACTACTTGATCTAATGTTATGGGGAATTTGTCATCTTAAGAAGATTGGATTATGGGCGACATGGTGAAAGTTTGAATTAAATCAGGTTTAGTTTGGGTGAACCGAAATAATTGATGATAATTGTGTCAATAAAGAAAGGGGATTCAACGTAGTTGATGACAACTATGTCGATATAGAAAGTTAGTGTACCGATGACATTGGTGCAAACTACACCGATATGTTTGGTTTGCTAAAATTGACTAAGTGCTTTATCAATGGTTTGCGTGGGTGACCAAGGTTCTACATGGATGGGCCGGTAGATTTGGCTCCGAGAAGATTGTATTAGCCTAGGAATAACTTGATTTAGAATCGAGCCGAGATATTTCTCGAGTCTGGAAATGTTTCAAGGTTGGGGTGAGTTCGGTCCGAGTGAGACCTGTTTCATACTTCATAGAAATACTAAATGATAGTGAGGTTGGATGTAACTCTATGGGCAGTGGATCAATTTGATGGTGCGAGTTAGTGAATTAGTGTGGGGGGTCCTTACCTGAATCGATCATCTGGTTAAGGTGAGGGTTCAGGTGGATCCTGTTAGCTAGGGTACAAGAGGCATGGCATGGTTAGGGTTAGGTTTCATGGGAAGATGAAGGGAAGGTAGGCCAGGGGGAGGTGTAAGGAGTTAAATGGTAGATTGTTTAATGAAGGTTTGGTGGGGAAACCTTAACCCTAACAATCAACAAACATAAAAAAAAAATGAAGAAGCAAGGATATAAGTTTTATATCCCTACCTGTAAACTAGCAATATGTGGATGGTGAAAGGGGATGTGGAGGTGTTTTGACTGGGATGTCACTTCTTACGCACATGAAACCTTTTTTTTTCTAGCAATGAATAATAACATGCATACTGAGGGATGAGAGGACACATGTTCCTTTTATAACTTTTCACAAGGTGTAGGATTCGAGACATCGGAGGTGTGGATATCAAGTGTGTCGGTGCTAGACATGGAGAACCAATGAAAGAGT
This sequence comes from Picea engelmannii, assembly GCA_009831015.1. Lineage (NCBI taxonomy): Eukaryota > Viridiplantae > Streptophyta > Pinopsida > Pinales > Pinaceae > Picea > Picea engelmannii. The sequence continues at coordinate 1,190,781 of ML778591.1, read as the reverse complement.
TTTTAACTCCTTCGGTGGAAGGCTTTTCAAACCGAAAACATTGGTGGGATATTCTTTGGTATGTATAAGAGGATATAGTGGAAAGTCTTCCAGTGGCTTGGTCCATTTTTTGATGAACTTGCGAAGAAATTATCCAGTGAATGACTCATATATCAGAGATGTTTGTGGGAAGACCTCTAGTATGCACCAGATCATTTGGGAGGAATTCCTCCAGTGTGTACCAAAGGAAATCACGAGAACTCCTCTGATGGGTCGGTAGATTTAATGAGAACTACTCTGGTATGCCCACAAAAGTCTCTTAAAACTTATAAGTGTTAAACCCAAAACCAAATTGACTCGCAAGATAAATAAACTTATTTAGAGGGGATGAGAGACTTTATCAAAGATCAAGATGTCGAGGTATCTCTTCTCATTCAATCAAGAGGTTTTCAAGTCGAAAAGGAAGGGTCCCATTTTCTTGGCTAAAAATGGTTTTACAAGAAAAAATACAAGAAAAAGGTAACGTGTTGATGTTTGGCACAACACCTAGGAAACCCAATATGAAAGAAAACTCAACTAAAAGGTGAGGTTTCTCTACTCCCTTTTCTTCAAATGTGAGTACAAAGAAAGAGGCACTTTTTGTGGAGTTTCCTTTAACACTGTGGCCTATATGGCTTCTACAAAATCTCTCCTCCTCTGATATGCTCTCAAAATTACACTCCTAGGTTTTATTTTCAACTATGGAAAAAATACAATGCTAAGGAATGGAACCCCTCCCCTCCTAGTGGCTTAGTATTTAACATTGCCTGATAGCCATCCAGGGGTAGGTTTTTTTTACTTCCTCAAGCCTCAATTGTAATAAGGTTTCAAAGATTCTAGAATATTCTTGAAAATACATATGTGTCTAGCCCCATATGTGTGAGTAATGGGAGTTGATGTGGCATACACTCATACCATGGTGGTCAACATGGTATGTTAACTTGCAAGAGACACAAAATTTGCATACAAGCACTAATTGACGTGATTTTTACATTGTTGGAAAGGTATCAATGTGTATAATAATGTCAAGGGGTATTAAAAAAAGATTGGAATTTTTGACACCAAAAAATGCCATTTGATGAGATGAAATGGCTTCGGAATATTTCAAATCCCAATTTTCCAAATTGGGGCTTGCCATTAAAATGACCTTGCAAGCTTATTCCTCCATTTTTTTCCACTTTGAAAGAATCAAAATATATGGAAATAGTAAAATGATACAATCTAGATCATACCTCCCCATTTAGGGAGGATTTTTGTCCCCAAAATATTTACTGAATGAGGTGAGAAATTTTATCTTCTACCTTATCCCTTGAGTACCCTTTTTCTTTTCCTGGAAGTTGTCCTTTCAAACCAATTTGAAAAAGGTCATGCTGCCTCTCTCTTGCAATTTTAGACTGCTTTTGCAAAATTTTGTCCTCTACCAACTCTACCTGAGCATCTGGTGCTAAGTCCTCTATGGAAGGTAGGACCTATTCTTCCTCTTGATCCAACATGGAAGGCTCGCAAAGTTTGATATTCTCCACATTCACTATTGATTAAATGCACATGTAGAATGATCTTGTAGGAATTATCTACCACCTTCTCCAATATATTGAAAGGTACATACGCCTTGATATTATTACTAGGATCATGTAGTATTTCTTTGTTCAACTATAACAAAACTATGTCTCCCACTTTGAATGAATTCTCGGTTCTATGTTGATTATGTATGGCCTTGTATTTTTTCTGTGATTTCTTCAACATCTCTTGTACTTGCAAATGGATTTGCCTAATCTTCTCATAAAAAAAAATCCACTCTCAATGCATCTCTTGTGAGGTTCTCCCTTACTCCTCCTTTCTATCCATATACAACATCCAAGAGTGAAGGTGGAAAATATCCAAAGCAAGTTTCAAAAGGTGACTTACCAATAGAAGTGTGGACTACTCTATTATAATATTGATATATGTAGATCATATTTTCATCCTAGGTCTTTAGATGCTTCCGACTGTTACCCCTCAAAAGTTGCACCAAAGTCCTATTGACTACTTTTATCTACCCATCTATGTGTTGATGGAATATTTTATATCTCTTCAACTTAATGTCCATCTTCTCCCACAATTGGGAGGATTTTCTCAGTTACAGTTGCAGTTGCAATATGTTTTTGTTGCAGCAATGAAACCCTAACCCTCTTGTTGAGGCACCTTAAGTGAAGATATTGACATAATTTCTGGATAGCCTAGTGTGCCCTAACCCAACGCACCTCCCGGTACTCTCAGCAAGCTAACACGCCAAGTTTGAGTGTTTAGCCAAATTCAAAGGTTGACCAAGTCAAAGTCAAATGTGTGCTTGTTTAACCATAGACAATATAGCAATATTGTCACCCAACCATAGGTTGAAGACACCCCCAAGCGCCTTAACCTTGACAGAGAATAATTCTGGAAGAAAACCCTAAGCCTAATAGCCAATCAATGTAGCGTACCTCTCTCCAGAGCTAGCACACAAGGAAAAAATTCCAAACCATAACCAATAGAAATTCTAAGCCTAAATCGAGAATACAGGCTGCAATAGCTATAGCTATAGCTACTCTTCAGACTTGCACACTTACTCAGCTTCTGCAGTGCACACTCTTACATTTCTGCAGTTTCAAGTTGTGTGTGCCATATGACTTGGTTGGAGTATTAAAATGATATCTAGCATCTTGTATTTATACTACTCCTCCTTAGATGTTTGGGCTGACTTCTCATTATAGAGGCTAAAAACTCAATATTAAATATTTCCTTTAGCTGACTTGTCTTCTAGGGTTATGTCCAATGCTTTAGGGCTTCTTCTTGCTTCTAGAAATATTTTATTCTTGTCAGGGTTACACATGGAGGTTAATACCTCCTACATCTACCATAATATCAACACTCCCTCCTAGATAGGGAGGTATTGAAAGCAATGGTCTTGAGCACAAACATACCATTCAATCGGTAGCATCATCATAGCCATACAGGCTATCTCATGATTAGATCACAAGCACCCTCATAATTATCAATATCATCTGATAGCATTAACTACATCATCTCTCAAATCCATACTCCATCTGAGTAATTAGGCATGATACTGAATAAGTCACTCACTCCACAAAATGATACAAGAACCATTCTTCTAATCCGGACATATGTCCTAGAAGAATAACTATTCCAACATATGTTGGAAGCCACACCATGGGCTACAAGGACTATTATTCTAATCCAGACATACGTCCTAGAAGAATAAATGTCCTGGACCATTTTTTGCCTAGAGAATGTTTGTTCACTAGCACACTGATTATCCATCTAGCTAATAATCATTTTCAAAACTACCGATAGTCTATATGGCAATCAGAACAATGTCATTCAATATAACACAACTGTGTCTATCCACAGTAGTACAAAACTACTATCCAGTGGTACACAACCACACCAAGTAGCACATGACTAGTTAATTAGTGACACATAGTCACAAACAATGGAACACATCCACCACAGTAGCATACATCTATTGTCCCAAGAGATATAGTCTCCATAGCAATCATATCATCTGATATCAACCTGCATAGAAATAATATCATGATATAAACTGAGTCATTTGGGACATTCTTCCACTCACGTCTATGAGATCTGGAAGAGCATCTACCTTCAGAAAGTAAAACATCGGCCATGGGCTATCTGGACTATTCTTCTCAAGCATAGAAGAACAATTGTCCCTGATTTCTGATCCTAGACCATTCACCTAACTAGGCCATTCCTCTGGCACTAGTCATAGTGCAACCTGGAGAGAATGAGTCTTCCTTAGGGAGTGCTTGTCCCTGATTGTTGAACCTGGACCATTCACCTAACTGGGCCATTCCTCCAGCACTAATCATAGTGAAACCTGGATAGAATGAGTCTGCCCTAGGGAATGACTATCCGAACCACTTCCTAATGGAAATGACTTTCCTGAACCAACCTCCAAAACAAACCATTCTTATAAACTGCTCACAACTGTGAACTTTGAAAGAATGACTGCCCGACGAGGTAGACCATTCTACTTGACCACTAATAAGAGTGAGAGCCAAGAAGAATTATTTTCACAGACCATTCCCCCACACTGGCCACAAGGGGAATCATTGTCTATGGTACATCAACAATCTATCAAACCATTTTCATTATGAAAATGATTGTCCGATCTAGACCATTTTTTGAACTAGAAAATGCATGTACGTCAGAAATATCAAACCACTTTTTGAACTGGAAAGGAACTTCTCATATTGAAACATTTTTCGAACTGAAAAATGATTTTCCATAAATCAATAACACATCAGTGCTCCCTCCCAACCTGGGAGTAATCTCTTCCCTTTTCAATAAGGAAGTCGTCTCCACAAGCCCCAACTTGCAAACTTTTCATCTTGGATAGAGGTTTTACCCAAATATTTGTTATCTGCTCATCTATGGAGATATATTGGAGAACCACTTCTCTTTTCTGGAGTTCATCACGGAGAATGTAATGCTTGATCTCAATGTACTTTGGCATGTTATGGAACATTGGTTTTCTTTGAAGGCTTCATGTATCTATGATCGTTACAATATATATCATGGTCGAATTCAACACTTTTGTTTCCTTCTAGCTCATGACATCGTGGCAAGGCTCAAACTGAAACATATCCAAGTAGCACTTCTTCTATCATCATGAAATTTTTCCATGGATTAGCAATCCATCATCCCAGACTTCTGAGTAACTATTCCAATACACTATCTCTATCATAGAAATTTTTCACCACGCTTCTACTATATATGATATATGATGCATCAAGTTGTTTGAATCCATACAAGGTCTTCTTATATCTGCATACATGGGTCTCTTTCTGGTATACCTCAAAAACTTGAGATTTCTTTACATAAGCTTCTTCCTCAAATGCTATGTTGGGAGAACAGTCTTTTACAACCAACTGATATAAACTTCAATCCATGGATACTGCAAGAGATATAATAGCTCAGATAGAGGTATATCTGATTTACAAGAATAAGTTGTTATCATAGTCTTCTCCTCCTTCTAGAAGAACTTATAGTTCTAAATCTCGCAATGCTTCCATTCATAACCCTTTTTGACAATTTCTTACATATATTGTTTTTCATGATAACTTCCATTTCTTCTGCTTGATTGCTTATAGTGGGTTCAAACCAAGTTGGTAGTCTTGTGATTCTTGGTATAATAACTGGTTGTTCTGGCTTTTCTTTCTTTCTTGGAATCTTCATGTTTCACTTCATCTCTTGATTCCATGAAGTCTTCTATAGATTCCATTCCCTAAATATTCCAACTTCTTCCTTTCATCATAGGATCATGGGTGTAGATGGACAACCAAGAATACTTTGAGGCTTCTTTTCGAAGAATACTTCTTTTGAACACATGTTGCTTATAATGGTTGTTACTTTCAATGGGAACATGGATAGATACTTCATAATCCTCAATGGATCATATTATTTAGGATTATCTCCCTCCTAATCATTTCTTCATGCATGAATGCATGCTCTTCTTTTGGAATTTTGTAATCATCTCCCTCCATCTAAGAGAGTCCACGCTTATGTTTTCATCATTATTGCTTTCTGCAAAGTTTCACAAGTCTTTTTATTATTTCCTCTTGATTGCCGACTTCTTTTTGTTTTGACTTCTTCTAGGTCTCTTCAAGTTTGATTCTAATTTTGGCTTATCTAGAAGTTGTTACTTATATAATAGCTTCCATAGGAATTGTTACCAAGGATTGTCAATGTACTTCATCTTCTCATGTGTATTGCTTGACTTGTAGTCATCATGATAGCAATCCTTATCTTGTTATTCTTCCATAGGTATTGTTTCACTTGAACATCTTGTTAACACATAAGATTGTATTATGATTTGAGATAATTTCCCAAAATACAATTGTTATAGGAGGGTTCCTGTACCTTTTGACAGCTTGACTTCAAGTTAGTTTTTCAGGGGTTTTGAGAAGGCATTTGTAGTTATTGATGATTCCATTGTGTAGCAGACATCATAATATTTCCAACCATATCTCTTTCAGCCCAAAAATCCTCTGGGAAGGCCTCCAAAAACCCTCTCAAAGACCATGTTGCACTTCTGCAATTTTTGAGTGACTAACTTAAAACTTAAATTATGAACAAATGAGAATGTATTTTTGAAAACTAGAGGAGGTTTTTGTTCATCACATACCAAAAAAAAATAAAATTCTCTCAGTTTTGTAAAAAAATTTATGGTTAGAGAGATATTAAACATAGAAAATGCTCTACAAATCACCTAGCTAGACACACAAAGGGCGCTACGAAATGTGCATAACTGTTTTACAGTGGCGCTACGAAATTTCCTGTAGCGGTTATTGTTACCAATTTGATCATAAAACCCAAAATACGAAGTGGGTTTCTCTGAAATTTTTTTGGAGGAAGATGATATCCCTGTTGACTTGATGACCAAATTTCAGGCTAACCTAGTTTGTAAATTGAGAGAAACAATTAAAACACCAGTGTGCTACGGAATGTCCTGTTAATTCTTTGTTTTTCATATTTGATTGGATATTCGCCTTGTTGGGAGGTTTCCAGCTGTCAAGGAGGGTTCGAATGACTTCTCATGGATCAGTTATATGTCAAGGGACACCTTCACCTAAATCTTAGATCCATTAAGACCTCATGTAGTGAGTTGGAAACAATTCATTAAAGACTTCCATCAATTTCCTGAAAATTAGCAGTTTGTTGGATTTTTGTCTCTTTGATTGTTGCCACCTATCTCCAAGGATTAGAATCCAATGAAAGAGATGGGATTCGACCTCCTAAGGAGATTTGGATGCTATTTTTCTATTTAATGAAGGAGAGACCTCTTGGAGAGAGGTTGGATTCATGATCCAAGAGAGGAGAGATCTAGAGGAGCAGTTGAGTTGCTCAATTGTAAGCCTGAGGGCATGTATTGTAGGCATTTATGCCATTAGAGATTCATGAAAGTTGTGATACCCAACTGTTTTTATCTTGTTTCCATTCTTTCTTATCATCTTGCTTGAGTAATATTTATAGATTTTGAAGATCAAAAGATGCCTTCGGTTAATGAATTCACGAGTTGCAAAGGATTTGTGGTAATTGGTTGTTAATAATAGATTATTTTTCAAGCACTCTTTAATATATATTACAGAAAGGATATCTTTTATGTGGATATTCTTCTCTTTGTTTACTTTCTATTCTTCTATCCATATTTGCATAAGCTTTTCATCTGGTAGGCAGCCTGATTTCTTGTGATCTACAGAATGTTATGACTCCATGCCCAATGGAATGTATTTGCAACAGTGTGATGTCCTCCCTTTTACTCTTTTCTTGTTGATCCACATATTCAAACTATTTTAATCCATTTTCATTTCTATATTACCAAGCTTACTCTCATTTGCATTCTGGGAGTGACTCTTGGAGTGATAACATTTTTGGCGTCATTTTCGGGGACGAAAGTGAAGAAATATTCCATGGGAGAACGACATTGATCAAATCCAGCTTTTGATGGTGAACAAGGGTTGGTCACATATAAGAGACTACATCATTCACCTGGCGACTCCACTCCATGAAGGAAGAAACTGTTGGCAACTTCACTGATACAGGACAACAATAGCAATGGAAGTTATCTTGGCTCGGAGGTATGCTTTATGTGACTTCTCAAATATAGTCGGTTTTCCACATCCAGTGTCGATTATAACTGAGTGGGACAATTATCTTTCAAGATTCAGAGGAAGCAAGCATGATCATCCCAGTGAGCACTTATTGATTTTCATAAATGCATGCTTGAACATGGTTTTGTTCACGAGGATGTCTTGATCAAGATGTTCAAATTTTCTTTAGAAGAACATGCTCGTGAATGGTTTCAATCCCTTCCTGTTGCTAGTATCCATTATTTGAAGGATTTTCACATGGTTTTCAATTCATATTACGAGAAGATTTACCCGGTTGATATTATTTTTGATAACTGTTGTAAAGAATCTGAATTCCACATCCATCATTCAGTTAGTATTCAATCTGATTGTGAGGATGTTGGTGATAGTAATATTGTAGACACGTTTGTCCTTGATTCAAGTGTTTCTTATAGTTTTGACTATGATATTGAGGATGCCTCAGATTTTGATAAAGAAGTTGTTGATATGCATTTAGTATCCCAAGATCTTCAGAGGCAACTGATATTTCCTTTATCACCGATATCCATCATTATTGAATTTGAATCTGCAGCAGACATCAAAAGATCTATGATTAGTAGTGGAATCATCCCGCAGTCATGTTTAGATTTGCAAATAGCTGAAGGCAACATCCATTATCAGAAACAGGATATGCAGAGACCTTTTGATCTTCAGCTTAAACAACATAAAGAGGTATTTATTTGTAGCTTTTATGACCCTATTTTTGACTATCTGGAGTCTTTGAGCAACATAGATTTCAACACATTATTGTCGAATGAAGGTTGGTTATGTTATCTTTTCAAATTGCATTTCTATATTCCATGGATTCCTCTATTTTACAGATCCATATCAAGAATTTTATCAGTTAATCAGTGTCTTATATGGCTTCATTGGAAGCATTATTTTACCTAATATAGAGGAATAAGTTCATTAGGTAGGAGTAGGAAGAATAAATCTCGGTTCTCGAGCATCTTGTTTGCAGTTAGTTTTCAGTTTCAAATAAAGAGAAAAGGTGCTCTCGGGCATGCAGATTTCCTGGACAGAGTTGAAGGAGTGTAAGGCTGTTGAAACTGCATGTTCTTGGCATCTCACAGGGATCATGTCCCCTGTGGAGCCAGATGTTAACACATAAGATTGTATTATGAATTGAGATAATTTTCCAAAACACAATTGCTATAGGAGGGTTCCCGTACTTTTTGACAGCTTAACTTCAAGTCAGTTTTTCAGGGGTTTTGAGAAGGCGTTTGCAGTTCTTGATGATTCCATTGTGTAGCAGACATCAGAAGCTTTCCAACCACATCTCTTGTAGCCCAAAAATCCCCTGGGAAGGCCTCCAAAAACCCTCTCAATGACCACGCTACGTTTCTACTGAGAGCATGTTGCGCTTTTGCAGCTTTTGAGTGACTAACTTAAAACTTGGATTATGAAAAAATGAGAAGGTATTTTTGAAAACTTGAGGTTTTTGTTCATCACATACCAAATAAAAAAAACTCTCTCATTTTTTCAAAAAGTGTTATGGTTAGAGAGATATTAAACACAGAAAATGGGTTACGGAATCACCTAGCCAGACACACAAAGGGCGCTACGGAATGTGCATAACTGTTGTAGTGATTGTTGTTACAAATTTGATCATAAAACCCAAACTCTGAAGTGGGTTTCTATGAAACGTTTTTTGGAGGAAGATGATATCCTTGTTGACTTGCTGACCAAATTTCAGCCTAGCCCAGTTTGTAAATTGAGAGAAAGAATTAAAACACCATTGCGCTACGAAATGTGTTGCCAATTCTCTGTTTTTCATAACTGATTGGATATTTGCCTTGTTGGGAGGTTTCCAAATGTCAAGGAGGGTTCAAATGACTGCTCATGGATCAGTTATATGTCAAGGGATACCTTCACATAAGTCTTAGCTCCATTAAGACCTCATGCAGTGAGTTGGAAACAATTCATTAAAGACTTCCAACAATTTCCTAAAAATTAGCAGTTTGTTGGATTTTGTCTCTTTGATTGGTGCCACCTATATCCAAGGCTTAGAATCCAATGAAAGAGATGGGATTCGACCTCCTAAGGATATTTGGATGATATTTTTCTATTTAATGAAGGAGAGAGCTCTTGGAGAGGGGTTGGATTCATGATCCAAGAGAGGAGAGATCTAGAGGAGCAATTGAGTTGCTCATTTGTAAGCCTGAGGGCATGTATTGTAGGCATTTCTTCCATTAGAGATTCATGAAAGTTGTGATACCTGATTGTTTTTATCTTGTTTCCATTCTTTATTATCATCTTTCTTGATCAATATTTACAGATTTTGAAGATCAAAAGCTGCCTTTGGTTAATGAATTCATGAGCTGCAAAGGAAATTTTGTGGTAATTGCTTGTTAATAATAGATTATTGTTCAAGCACTCTTTAATCTATATTACAGAAAGGATCTTTGTTATGTGGATATTCTTCTCTTTGTTTACCTTCTATTCTTCTATCCATATTTGCATAAGCTTTTTGTATGGTAGGCAGCCTGATTGCTTGTGATCTGCATAATGTTATGACTCCATTCCCAATGGAATGTATTTGCAACACTCTGATGTCCTCCCTTTTACTCTTTTCTTGTTGATCCACCTATTCAAACTATTTTAATCCATTTAAATTTATATGTTACTGAGATTACTCTCATTTACAGTCTGGGAGTGACTCTTGGAGTGATAACACATCTTATCTTCTAAGAAATAAATATGCAAGATATGTACAAAAACTATGTAAACATGGTATGTACAATAACTATGAAGAATATTGTTACCTTGTTTTTAGAAGAAAAAATATGTTTTATCATGCTTGGCCTTCTTTGGGGGCTCCCGTTCTTTGAAAATTTATGCTTCATGTGTTTCCTTCCTTTTCTTTAACTCGGGACAATGATTCTTGTACTGACCATATTTTTGACAGTTGAAGCATTGTATTTTTGACATATCTTTCTCTTGATTTGGTGTCTTCCTTGAGTCATGTTGATGATTACAATTGCGTGAGACATCCTCCAGGACACAGACTGAGTGAGTCGGCCCGAGAGAGAACCCATGAGTTGGGTGTTCCAATGAGATGGGTGTGTGGTTCCTCTCTGAGACAAAGATGGAAAGTTGTGCCCCTATGTGAGGTGGTGAATCCCATGAGTTGGGTGTGTGGTTCCTCTCTGAGACAGAGATGGAATGTTGTGTGCCCTTGTGTAGGGAAGCCCATGAGATGGGTATGTGGTTCCTCTCTGAGATAAATATTGAATGTTGTGTGCCCCTGTGTGGGGAAGCCCATGATTTAGGTGTATCATTTTGAGATAGAGATGAAATGATGTATTGGACTCCTCTATGCAGAGAGTTGAGATGATGTGATACTCAAGATGATTCTCCTGTGTAACATAGTGAGAAAGAGATCTGCTAAGTTGGACGTGCTTGTGGTTGAGCACAGGTGAACATGATCCTAGTGGTAACGATGTGTTGGCCTCCTCTATTAATTGAGTTAAGATGATGTGATACTCCAGATGATTTTCATGTGTAACACAGTGAGAAAGATATCTATTGAGTTGGACGTGCCTGTGGTTGAGCACATGTGAACGTGATCCTAGTGGTTGAGCACTAGTGAGTGTGGTTCTCCCGTGAGACGCAGTGAGATACAGATTTGAACATCCATGTAGTTGAGAACATATGGATGTTCCCCTAGTGCACTACTGCATTTGGGTCAAATTCCGATGGCCCATTCGACGCAATTGCCACTTTCTATTGTCAGAAGACCGACAAACCTCGGACCCCCTCAAATGTCGTTTCACATGACGTCATTTTTCCGACGACCACGTTTTCGTCTATATTGCGACGTTTCAAACGTGGCAAGAGAGACGTTGCAAACGTGGAAAGACTGACATTTAAAACGTGGCAAGAGAGACGTTGCAAATGTGGAAAGACCGACATTTCAAACGTGGCAATTGAGACGTTGCAAACGTGGCAAGAGAGACGTTGCAAACGTGGCAAGACCGACGTTTCAAATGTGGCAATTGAGACGTTGCAAACGTGGCAAGTGAGACGTTGCAAACATGGCAAGTGAGACGTTGCAAACGTGGCAAGTGAGACATTTCAGACGTGGCAAGAGAGACGCTTCAAAGGTGGCAAGACCGACATTTCAAACGTGGCAAGTGAGACGTTTTAGACGTGGCAAGAGAGACGTTTCAAAGGTGGCAAAAGAGACATTTCAAAGGTGGCAAGAGAGACGTTCTAAAGGTGGCAAGACTAACGGGACGAGGTATTAGCTCCGACGTGGTTGTTATGGGAGCGACACTCTTGGATGTCACAAGAACGACGTCCATCAGGTGGCAACAGCGACGGCCAGGAGTTACTAGCTCCGACGTGGTTGCTATGGGAGCGACAATCTTGGAGGTGGAAAGAGAGACGTTAAGAATGTGGGAAGAGAGACATTAAGAGGTATCATATCCGACGTGGTTGCTATGGGAGAGACACTCCAAGATATCGCAATAGCGACTATGTTGTAGAGATTTAAAAGAAAATACAATATCAATACTAAGAGGGACAGGTACATTAACCTTTGCTAAGATACTAGCCATATCAATATTTAAATCTATATCATCGGTCTTAGGCAAGGTTGGTTGAGGAGGAGGACTATCTTCCAATGGTAAAGGGGGTCTTGTCTAATGAGGTTTAGGATCACTAGGATATGTCTTGGGTGTGTTATCACACGAACTCGCAATTGTTGAGCTAAAGTCCAAATGCTCAAGTGCAATCATGCATAATAAGACTGCAAAAATATACTAGAGAGTAAGTCCCTGTTTTTAGATAGGATAAAAATAATACTGTACTTTCTTGGGTATGTCGAAACAAGTGCCATCCAATACAAGATCCTATATACCAATGAGATAGCTGAGCAACAGAAATTCCAGAGCCTTCATTGAAACCTCTGACAATTTGTTTGACATTTAGCAGACAA
>ML778591.1:1139781-1165639 GCA_009831015.1 Picea engelmannii | reverse complement strand
ATGAAAAATTAGTGCATGTATAAAACATTATAAAATTTGAGAATATAATAAATATTAAAACAGATAATGAATGTATATACCATCGAACGATATTCATTTGATCCCCCGTCCATGTGCCCATATTTTCTACAATGTTTTGTAGCCGTTGCTATTAAAACTCTTTCGGGACGTCTAGTACAACAATTTTTTCAAGGGCAATAACATTTACCATCACCCTTTTCACCCTCTTTAATTCTTTTCCCAGCTCTAATGTTTTCTGACATTCTTCCCCACAGACTTATACTGAAACAAATATCTATTTTTTGTTCGCTGAGAAGACCCGCAAACCCTTTTTGAAGCATCGTTATTATAGAAAACTTGTCGCAACATCCATCAAATGCAACATATTTATAGATTTTGTAACGTCACAATTTCGACGTAAAAAAGTCCTAAGTGACCGTTGGTATTTTGACTTGGTGAACATACTAAGGTGACCGTTGGAGGGGAAAACCTAGTTTCGCAAACGTCGCAATTGCAACATACATTTTCACAAACGTGGCAAGAGAGACGTTCCAGTGGAAAACGTGGCAAGAGAGACGTTAACGTGGCAAGAGCGATGTTAACGTGGAAAGAGTGACGTTAACGTGGAAATTGCAACATACATCTTCACAAACATGGCAAGAGCGACATTCCAGTGGAAAATGTGGCAAGAGTGACGTTAATGTGGCAAGACTGATGTTAACATGGAAATTGCGACATACATCTTCACAAATGTGGCAAGAGTGACGTTCCAGTGGAAAACGTGGCAAGAGCGACGTTCCAGTGGAAAACATGGCAAGAGCGACGTTAACGTGGCAATTGCGACATACATCTTCACAAACATGGAAAGAGAGACGTTCCAGTGAAAACGTGGCAAGAGAGAGGTTCCAATGGAAAACGTGGAAAGAGTGACGTTAACGTGGCAAGAGCGACGTTATCGGGCAACATGAATTTTTTTTTTATAAATTTCCTCTATTTTGCGACAATATGGACAATTTTGTCCATAACGCCGCAAATAAAACGTCGAAATTTTTACAATATGTAGTAGTGGTGGCTGCGAACTAGTGGGTGTATGAGATCCATTGATATATTGTACAAGAGTCAGACTTACCTATAACCCTATTTGTGATGTAAAGGGTACAGGTCGGCCCCACCATAAAGTGAAAGATAATTAATGTAAAAGATAATTAATATGGTAATTATTAAATATAATATGAGTTATTACGGTTGGACCTTTTGTGACAATAGACACTATTGTTGATAGGTTCATTCTAATATAAATAAAGGTAAATTCCTCATTGAGGAATAATATCACAAGTCTGAGTTTGGAAATGTTAGCAAACACTTGTTCTTGGGAAAAGTGTGCACCTCTCTTGGGCGCTAGCCTTCTAGGTTTGTGAGCACCCTTTTGTGTGCTAGGTATTTATGGTTGTGGAGGTATTTCTCTTGAATAATATAGCAAAGGATTGGCTGGATTTTCTTCCCTTGTTGAGAAGGGTTTCCTAGGATACTTCTTGCGTACTTGTGCATGGTGTTTCTTCTTGTGATCTTGGTTGCTGCAACAAATTGTTTATGGTTTAAGTAAAATGATAAAAATGGAATTAACTTCATTATTAAACCTATATTATTGAAAAATCCACATGGTATCATAGCATAGGTCTTGAAGAACCCATTGCACAAGAAAATTTCAGTCATCCTCTCTCTTCTGCAAAACCGTACGACCCTCCTAGGGTTTCCAGAAAATCCATATGACCTACCTTTCTGAGGAGTTTCAACACTTTTCACTTGGAAGTTGGGGATAAAAAGTGTATGGGACTGTAAGACCTCCTCCAATGCACCTCCAACAAGGTTTAGATTGCATTTCTGAGCATTTTTACTTTTTGGCCCTAGCGTTTCTAGGGTTTCGCTAATTTCTGCATAAATTTTAGAATTAGGGTTTCTGCAACTCATTGAAGGAGCTCTTAAGCTCACCAGTGTTCTCCTATATTTCAAATTCTTATTTTTGGCAGTCATAAGTCCAAAAAAACATAAAATTTCTAACCTAGCCTAGCCATTAGGTTTTCTATCCCAGTTGACAAGGTTGGTGAAGAATCTAAAAATATGATGAATAGAATCATGATGGAAGCCAAACTTGGTGGATCAAGCAAACTCGGTTCCTGGAAACCAATACTTCAAGGAGATGATGACATAAACATATAGGCATCCTCAAGTATGCACTTGTATATATTATGTGTATCATTATCATGAGGGTACTTGCAGGAGGAATGAACCTTTTCTTAATTCATAAATCAGAAGGATCCCAATGCATTTAGAAGAATAACACACTGGAAGTAAAGACTCCAGGTTTGATTGTTTTAATTATCATGCCTCTAACATACATTTCTAAAGTTTGATACATTACAAGTAGGAGTTGAGCTATGACAACAATCCTTAAATTGTTTTGATTTTAGATATGTACTCTTTATTCTCCTTTAGGAGATATTTTTGTCTTGTTTCCTTTCATTTGTTTTCTTGTTCCAGAAAGGTTAACAAAAAAGGAAGATGGTTATACTTCAGACTTCAGAGGGAGTCAAAACTATTTGAGGAGGAAGAAAATAACCATCATTGAGGCAACCAATGCAATAATGCATGATCATAATCTTTCTATGATTATGTGGGCATAAGCATGCATGACACAGTATATGTTCAGAATAGGCGTTTCACCAGATTTTGAAGAAACATAACTCTCGAAGAAGCCTTCACCGGAGTGAAGACCGAGATTGAACACTTCAGTATATTTCGGTGCCCAGTGTATTTTCATGTACCCATAGAGAAGAGTTCCAAGATAGACCCTTCAGGGAGAAAGGATACATTTATGAGATAACAATGAATCTTCGAAGACATATCAGATCTACATCCCTAGTCAGAGACAAATTGAGACAAGCAGAGATGTTTCCTTTGAAGAAGAGATATCATGTAAAATATTCGGATAATCTCAGATGGAGATTAACAGTGAGATAATACCTTCTCCCCCTTCAATTGTTCAGAGGAAGACATATATTATTCTAGGCGATCCAGTTGCTCCAGTTGATATGCCCATAGATATTGCAGTAGGGCATAAAAGGCCTGCCTAGGCTTGATAAACTCTATAAGAGGTAGAGGAACATACAATCCCCTCAAGGCACATCCCAAGAAAGCAAAAGATATTTTCTATCTACCCTTTAGTCATGATCCACTTGATTGATTCTGAGCCTTCTTGTCATGGAGAAGCGATAGGTGAACAAGTATGGAAAGATGCCATTACATAAGAATACCAGCGTATCTTAAAGAATGATGTATGAGATATTGTTCAGAGACCAGAAGGGAAGTCTATGGTGAATTCCAAGTGGATCTATAAGATTAAGCATGGAGCCAATGGACGTGTCGAGAAATATAAAGTGAGATCTGTAGCCAGAGGATTCTCACAAACAGAGGGAGTTTTCTATGATGAGACACTTGATCCAGTAAGCCTGATACACTTTCATCCATACTACCATCCATGAGTTGGAAACTACATTAGACAGATGGATTCTTGATGAGTTTGGGTTTCAACAAGAGTGTTGTTGATCCAAACCTATATTATTACAGTGTTGGTGATGAGAGGCTGATTTTGGTGACTTATTCAGAAAACCTTGTTATTGTATACAAGTAAGATTTGACTTCCGATTTCGAGATGAAGGATCTGAGTATGATGCACTACTTCTTGGGATAAGAAGTATGACATAGGACCAATGAGATTTTCCTGATTCAAGGAAAATATACAGTGGGGATATTAAATAAGTTCAGTATGGCAGAATGCAAATCCATGACTACACCGATGGTGATGGATTTGAAGAAAATGAATGATGATGATTCAGACGATATTGATCCACAACTGATTGGATCATTGATGTATCTAGTTAACACCATACCTGATTTATGCTATGCAATGAATGTACATTAGTCAATTCATGAGTCAGTCGAGAAAAAATCACTAGATAGCAGTGAAACATGTATTGAGATATATATGAGGCACAGTTGGATATGGCCTGAGATATGCCTCCAGTGTAGACTTGATTTTGCATGGATATGTCGATATAGATTGGGTAGAGAGTACACTAGACTGGAAGAGCACATCAGGTTTTTGTCTTACCTTGGGGTTTTCCATGGTTTCAGGGTGCAGCAGAAAACAAAGCTTTGTGGCCTTGAGTACCACAGAAGCAGAGTATATAGCATTGAGTGTGGCAGTCCACAAAGCAATTTGGCTTCCCAAGTTTCTGAAAAATTTATTTGATCATGATATGATACCTATTATTATAACCAGAGCTGTGTGAAGCTCTCTAACAACCCTGTGTTTCATCACAACACATTGAGATAAAATATCATTATATTAGAGACATGGTGTAAAGGAAAGCAATACACGTGCAATACCTTCCTACACATGAGAAAATTGCAGATATATTACCAAAACAAAGTTTGAGTACTTCTGTGAAAGACCTATCTTGGTGAAGTTTTCCTCCCTAGCTGAGGGGGAGTGTTGATGACTAATACAAAGATGAAGTTCGAGTACTTCCGTGAGATATTTGGCCTAGTGGAGAATGCCTCCCTAGCTGAGAGGGAGTGTTGATGATTAGAGTTGTGTGAGACATCCTACAGGACACAGACTGAGTGAGCCTGCCTAAGAGAGAGCCCATGAGTTGGGTGTGCCCATGAGATGGGTGTGTAGTTCCTCTCTGAGATAGAGATGGAACATTGTTCCCCTGTTGATATAACCCTAATTTGCACCAAACATACTTACCTGACATCAGGCCATCCCATATGCCTTCTTTGCCAAGCCAATACTGAACAACTCTTCTTAAAAAAACCCTTTTTAAAGGTCCATGCACCCTACTCCACTACTGCATGAGTGTACACACTAGATACCTCACTACAAACCGCGTGTACCTACAAAAACATGAAAAAGGAAAGTTTTTTATGGGACACACAACTTTGGGTAACTTAACTAAACCTTCTGGCCATCGATGGCCGGTCATTCGACCAAATACCTAGCTCCTTCTAGCCTATAAAAGAAGGGGTAAGGGTCCCATTTGAAGGAGAAAAATCATAGTAAAGAGACTATACCCAATTGAGCATTCCCCTTGTCCCAACCTTTAGCCATCCTTGTGCAAAGAGAAGTATAAAGAAAATCAGTTGGAGGAGAGTTGAAGAGGAGCCCAGGACCAGTTTCGAGGAGCAGTGTTGACCACATGTTGTAACTTTACTCTTGTGAAGATTAATAGAAAAGTAATAATTTTCCCATCCCACCATATCATGTATCCAAGTTGAATATTTATTTTATGATATTGTCACAACTAACCCAACAATTAGTATATGAAATGCATGTTTGCAAATTTTTGTAGTTTGTTCATGTGTGAATGTAGGTCATCTTTGGGAGGAGGCTTGCAATCAAAGAGTGAGTGAAAGCAAAGGGATCGACATCAAACGAAGGACTCAAGGTAGAGTTACTGAATCTTATTTTCACCTTTGTATTACATGAATGTGGGGTTTTGTGTTGGGAGAATAGAAAAGAGTAGAAGCCTTTGAAAAGGTCATTTTATGCATGCATGATTAGAGCCCTCAAATGCTAAGTCCGTAGGAGGGATTCCCACCCACAACAGAATTGGTGACCATACTGGGGAACTCTAGGGTTTCTGGGAGTCCTTTTTTGGGTATTATAAAAAAACAATTGTTTCATTACTTGTTTTTAGAGTTTCTACAAAAGTCTGAGCTAGCAGGGATTCTGGTCTTCCATACCAGTACTCCCTACTTTCTTTTCTTGGCTACATTTTATTTTTGGGAAGTCACAGAGGTGCACACGGCCTATATAAGGCCTACATGCGTTTACACGCGCCCAATCTTCACACAGCCTGCGTGGACACGCTAGCTGATGAAGTAACAGTAGCGTGGCTAGGTTCAGAATTTTTTTATTAGAGAGGCAGTAATCCTCTCCCTTGTCAGAAGTGATACTTCTCAGGGGTTTTCTAGAACTCATTCTAGTCTCTGTATTTTGCAGTTTGTAGCTTAGGTTTCACCTCAAATTGGTTTTGTTCTTTGAAATTTTCCTTGAATTGTTTCCTTTTTCTGTCAAAGTAAGTTTCTAAGTCTTCAAGAGATTCTAGTTCTCAATACCAGTAGTCTCTTCCAATGCTTGATTGCTTGTCTTTTCATTTTTTGAATATTTGCAGTGGTACACACAGCCTGCATAAGGTCTGCATGTGTGTACATGCGCTCTGACTTTACACAACTCGCTTGCACACATTGGTTGTTGAACTGTCAGTAGCGTACCTGTTGAGAATTTTTTTTTTTAAGGAGATTCAGTCATCATTTTCCTTGTCAAGAGTTATACCTCTCAGGGGTCTTGGTCTCCGTAATCGAAGTCAACAACTTAGGTCTGATCACAACAATAACTTTCTTTTTCATTAAAAAGTTTTTCATAGGGTTTTTAGACAAGTGTGAGAGTCTTTTTTTATCAGTTTGTGTGTTATTGTCAATAACTCTTTGTGATCTATGCTTAGGCCAGAAGTTTTCTTGGTCTTTACTTGTCGTCATTTTTCCTTTTTGTTTTGCGAGCATTAAATAAAATAAAATAAAAAACTCTTTTATTTCTTGGTTTGGTTAAGTTGTTGTTGGTTTGCATTAATAACCAGGAAAAGTTTTTCTTTCATAAGTTCTTGGTTGTTTAATTAGGACAATAAGTAGCTCGTAGTCGAGAAAAATCCTATTTTGAGTTTGTTGTTCATAGATCTTAGAAAAAAAATTAGTTTGAAAAGTTTATTAAGAATTGTGTCAAGAAGAAGTTATTTTGTTTCCATCTTTATGTTTATCTTTTCTTTCGTCTCCCAAACATCATTAGTTTCACTTTCATAACATTTGAATTAAGACAAGCCATAAAAAATTAACGATTAATTAAAATCAACTAGACTTTATGCTTGTAGGGTCCATTAATTAGTCTAGGCTAGAGCCTTGATTTAGGTTGGAGAGGAAACTCTTCAAGGTTGCAAAACATACATAAGAGCCTGTGCTAGGGAGTGTTAAAAGTTCACTATCGTGATAGTTATCTGGGACCCCCCTCTTACACAGAGGCTAAACACGAGGTCGCGTGCAGAAAGGTAGCGGAGATAACCCCTCCAAATCCGAACAAATCGTAGTGGAGAACACATATAGAGGGCTTGTCTTGGGTTTTCGTCGATTGCATTTTCCACAGGGCTTCGTGGGTCTCGAATCTGTTCAAGGTCCTCAGTTTTCTTCCAGACCACTTGATTTCGATACCCTTGATAGGTTTTGGGCTCGATACCCTGCTCATTGTGGTCTACCCGACTGTCGACTGTACCCGCCTGGTGACTGTTCGTGCACTGGAAACCTAGTTGCCTATCTTTTTTAGAGACATACACAGGTGACTACGGGGGTATACCGCAGTACATAGGACAGACATCGGGCCACGCTTTGTAGAGTATACCCAGAGGGTTCTTCCATGTTCGAGTTACACTTGCACCGGTAAGTTGCTCTAGTGTTGGTTGTTGTAATTGTTCTTCCAACTAGTTTAGTGTTTGCTTGTTTTATCTTGTAGGGCCTTTTTTTCTAGTGTGTGTTGTTTTTGAATTAATAGAAAGCCCTAGTGTGTCTTTGATCTTCTCACACAATGGAGGATCACAAGCTCCATCAGTCATAAAGTCTTCTTGTCCTGCCATCGATTACACTGGAGCCACCCCCGCCACCACTAAGACGAAAGATAAACCAACAAGGGTCTTTTGAAGCGACCGGGTCATAGGAAACTGTGCCCGACCAACATCCGGAGGAACCAACTATTTCATACCTTGGAGCGGAAGCTCTCAGTCCACTTGAAACTCCAACGACTGATCTTTCAGTGCCCATCATCGTACATATTTATCCTTACGGACGCTAGACAATGTCACACACAGCAATGGAAACAAATGTTGCCACTTCTTCTAGGAATTCTTCTATTCCCACTAGAGTTGTCGCCACAGGGGGTGTTCCACCTCCTAACCCACTGTCATTGGTCTGAGCCACCATGGTATTGATTGCCTCTACCTCGAGAAGTGATCTGATCCCGTCTTTGGTAGGGGACACTGCTCCTTTCACACAGAGTGCGACAGGCCTTCCGTTCTCATATGGGATGCCTAGCTCAGGTACAAGTCCTGTACTATCCTACTCCACTTTATAGACTTTAGGTCTGGGGGTAGGGAGCTCTAACGCTCCTCTACAAGGACCCATGGGAGGCACTTCAGCCCCCTTTAATGCTTTTCCTTATGGGGGAGGTCATATACCTCCTTCGTCCCCTTCACTCGGCGGTACCCACCAACAATCCGCTGGGCCAAATACACACCATAGTTCATCTAGAGCAGGGAGTCGAGGACCACCTTCTTATAATATGCCAGTAGGTTCAACACCATTTTATTTGTTCGGTGCGTTTGGTAACAACGCTTTCTCATCAGCTGCTTTCCCAACTGGGGGAAACCCCGGTTACGGACAACCTAATCCTATGCAGGGTACTATTCCTGCACAGGGGGAAAACCCAGGAACTTCTTCCGCATCAGTTCCTTGGAATTCTTGGCAGGGATCAGTTCCCTCTTCAGGAATGTTGATCTGGGGCAATTCTTTTCACAACTAATGGAACCCCGGGCAAGGTGCAGTACCTATGCCCATGGGATCAGCATGGGGCAAACCTTCCCAAAATCCTCCAAATGTAATGCACGCCAAACCATCTACATCCTATTTCGGGAATCAACCGATGATGCCTCCTCAAACGCAAAATCCATACGCTGGTCATGGCCATGGTTTTTACCAGAACCCCAGCCAGCAACCCAACTTTTCCTAGTAACCTAGTGCCAGTCAAACTCCAAGCCCCTTTTTCCATGGTTATCACTAGCAACCCAAACTTCCTTTCCTAGATACCTTGCATTTGTCAGACTTAACAACGTTGTTGAATGACCCTATCTGTCACAATCCGCGTTGGCCCCCTATGCCGATGAAGTTGCCTTCGAACATACCAAAGTTCGATGCCAAGACTAACGAAGATCCAGGATATCATGTGACTACTTTTTACCTTTGGTGCTCATCTAATTCGTTGAAAGATGATTTCGTATAGTTGTGATTGTTTCAACGTACTCTCATTGGGAGTGATATGAAATGGTACATTGAGATCGATCACTCAAGATACTCTTCCTTTGGCGAATTGGCAATGGATTTTCTAAACCATTTCCAATTACCTATGCGATACGATGCTGGCACAAAATTGCTGGCCAATTTCGAAATGACAAAAACAGACCATATCTCTGATCACATCCGAGAGTGGAGACGTTGAAAGATTTTGATTAATGTACCAGTCCCACCAGCATTCCTACTAGAGTGGTTCCTTAAGTCTTTGGTCCCACAGTTATCCAAAGACGTCGCAACATCGGGAGTGTTTTTGGAAGAAGATGCAATCATGAGAGCTCAACAACTTAAGCTAATCTATTCTCAGTCTGGTCTACTATACGAGATCTTGTCAGATGTGCCACGATCAATAATTGATAAAACCAGACAGCGAGCTAGATCACATGCCGATGGTATTATTGGTTAAGCACAAACAAATCCCGTTGCACAATTGACGAAACAATTACATCAATTTTCTATCCAGCATACAGCGGCCAGCCAGACTACTGTTTCATCTACTCCCCCTACCCAAACGTCGGATGTACGCAATGTGAATGTGACAAATATGAAGGCCACCCAGTAGCCTAATAGAAAGAAAAAACAATGTAAAAAGGGTAAGGGGGATAAGAAACCCACTATTAATGTTGGCGGGTGCAACACCGAAAAAATGAAGTCGAGGTATCTGTGTAATCTGTGTGCGGAAGACCACCTGACTAACCAATGTCCTCGGCTTGCAGAGGCCCAAAAGTTATTATCACAGCAAAAACCTACTGTGTTAACAAACCCTTTTCAGCATGGCCAAAATCTAACTCAAGCCTCTACAAGCATGGAAGGGGGCAGTTGTTACACCTTAAAATTACTCACTTCGATAGTGTTGCAAGTGTTGCCATTATGAGTGTTGTAAGTGTCATATCTTGTCCGCAAGTGTCGCATATTGACTATAAGTGTTGCAAGTGTCACAAACATCATTCTGACATCTTTCATATGTCGTGCCTCTAACGACATCACAAAGACACTTAAGACACCTCAAAGGCTAGTTTGGAAGAAGAGAGATCAGTTGACAGGGAGTACAAGCCTTTTGCCATTGGAAAAACCACTCAAAAACTAAATTTTGGAGAGGAGCGCTCCCCTACCCACTATTAGGGAGTGTTGGCACTCCCTGAGCCTCTTTGGAGGAGTGTTTGAGTGCCATATGCACCCTTATGGGGGAGCGCTACCCTTTTTTGAGAAAATTTTGGGTTTGTTGAGGCAAATAAGGGAAGAATCCCTCAATTCCTGAAGGTAGTTGGATTCGAATAGATGGTCAAGGCATGATCTTAGGGGAGATTCTCAACTGAAGGAGAGAAATCCTCAACTCATCCCAAATATCTCTCAAGTGGTTGCACCTCTCCAAGGTTATATAAGGGGGCCTTCTCATGGTGAAAGGCACAAGGAAGATTGAAAATTATACCTAACTTATGATCTCATAAGAAGTTATTGAGAATGAAAATTGAGAATTACATCAAACTTATGATCTCGTGAGTGAGATGTCATCAAAGCCATTAGTGGAGATTTATTGAGAAAAGGGGTTGGACAAGGAGAACTGGAAGAAGATGTTGCACCTTCATTCAAAGTATTGTAAGTACTTTTACTTGTTCTCATTAATAATCAATGCTTGGCCTATTTCTTTCAAACTTGTGCTTGTTCCACATGATTTTGTCTGTAGTAGATGGATCTATGTTTGAGCTAATCTCAGTAGAGTAGGAAGTCTTTTGTACCTTTGTTTGTTTTACAGGACCTATCAGGGAGCTTAGGATCGAAGCTCAGCCAGGACTTTGTAGGGACAAACGTCGCTAATAAGGTACATATCTTTCTCCTTCTCTTCCATTTATTAGCTTGATTAGATCTAAAAGGAATTCAATGTCCATGTTAAGCACTTTCTATCTTGGCCTTACGAGTCTAGAGGCCAAGAGGGAATCCACTTGTCCGCAGGGGGATTCACCTACAATAGAAATTGGCGACTCCACTGGGGAGAAGCTTTGATTTTTTGTTTCCATTCCCAAATCTTGTTTTGGCCCTTTGCCCAATGATTTGATCTTCTCCATATTGTCATGTTGATTCTTAAATTGGTTTGATTGCCTCTTTATGTCATCATGATCACCCTAATTGACTGAAATTTTCTGTCAGAGTGCTAGCACTCCCCTTTAATCTTACACAGAGCATTGGAATGCTCTGGTGCCCCTTACACCAGAGAGATACCCCATTTTTGTGAGAAATTCTCCAAAATTTTCATCTTCTGAAGCTATTTCTTGGTTTTGGCTTTTTCTCAGGGTCCCATACTCTCAGTCCATCTTGATATTGGCTTTCAAACACCCTTTTTTCTGAGAATTCATCCTCTTTTGTTTGGGATTTTGACATCTTCTTTCCTTTCCTTGAAACCATTCTTTGTCTTTGCTAACCTAGAGTTAACTTGCTATTTTCTTCTCCTTTATCTGACTGAGTGAAAAATTTTGTGAGGAAATCCAAAGGTCTGTTAACCTTTTCATTTGATCTTTCAGGTCAACTTTCCATCATTTCTCTTTTTGTTTGAGGTTTTTGGTTCTCATTGGTTATCTTTGTCCTTCTTATCTATTTCACGACGAGAGTGTGTTTTTTTTGTTTTGTGTGAGGTTTGCTTCTGACTGTTTAATCCTGAAGTCTGATTGGCATTTAGAAGTTATACATCTGATTATCATTCACATATAAGAAAAAGGACATATTTTAGTGATTGGTTTGGATGTTAGAAGGAATTTCTGATTTTTTTAGCATTGCATTGGATTTCATTGAGAAACACTTGTATGAGGACATTGCATCTTAGTGTTTGATAGTGAAAACAACTTTCTCCCTTTCCCTTAAATAGCCATTCATCAAAAGACAATATTGCTTATCATCTTCTTGTGAATTTTTTGGGATTTGAGTCATCATACCATCAGTTTCATTGTCATACACCCTTTGAGTAAAGAACAACCATAAAATCAACGCTAATTAAAAATTATCTAGAAATTATTTTTTTTAGGATCTTCTACCAACATTAGACTAGGATTATCACTTTGGATTAGGCTTTGAGTGCAACTCCCCAAAGTTTTTCAAAACAAATATTGGCATCCTGAGATAGAGAGAGTCAAATACAATTATCGTATAGGCTTTCTTGGATCCCCCTCTCACACAGGGGTTATGCACGAGGTCACATTCGGGTGAATTACGGAGATTATCCCTCCATGGATCAACTGTTTGTAGTGGTCGGATCGTATATTGGGGGTCACTTGAGGGTATACCCACGATTATGTGTGGGAGCCTCTCGAGTTGATTTCGGACTTGTTATCCTGCCCATACGTTTGGATCGGATTGTCGACTGTACCCGCCCAGGGGCTGAATATGATTTGATGTCCTTAGTTTCCATAATCATTAGGTATTTACACGACATGATGGTGAAGGGAAGTCTCACCGTACCTGGAACAGACATTGGTAAAACTCACTCGGGCTCCTTGGAGGGTAAATCCACAATTAATGCGTGGAAGCTTGCACCAAGGTGAAAGTCCATTAAGAAGGTTGCCATTGTAACTGTTCCACCATATCCTAGCCTCTTCTTGACTTGGTCACACGATGTTGGATTTCATCACCAACTAGTAGGATCATCGAGAGAAGTCTTGTTTGCTTGGTTTTGATTCCTAGATTTTATTAGCGTATGCTATTTCTTTTTGTTAGTTGGCCCTAGATTTTCAGCGTGTACTGTTATTCTCCAAAATTGAGCCTGTAAAAGATAAAGTTCTTCGTCGATCGTGTAGGATGCAAGGGATGCCTCCGGAAGGCTACCAACCCTCACTTCCTAACCCTCCAGAAGACAACTACCGTGAAGAGGTAGAAAATCAATTTGACGCTGGGAGTGTCGTTACTCCTCCGTTAGACAATCAAGAAGGCGCTTTGGTTACAGTTGAGAATTCCACTCCTCACACTACATCTATGTCGATAACCCCTCTCGAACCACTTTTGCTTCGTTTGGACTCCCTTGGGAACGTCATAGACAAAGAGGTCCCACAATTACCAATGAGATATTTTACCAAAACATATATGGGATCCACAGAACCAATCTTTGGTGATGAGTATAAGACTCATGTTCATCCTACCACTGCAGTGGATACGAATCCCACACCTGCTCGTTTTGTATGGAGGACTTCATCAGGGCGTGATCTCTATGAGCATTTTGAGTCCTTTCGACAACGCTTTAATCCTCATGACCCTCCTATTGAAAGTGGACCATCTGGTCAAACTATGAATCACCCCATCGATCAGGTCATTAACCCTACTTTTGCATCAGCACAAGTCTATCCTAATGTTGGACTCATCACCTCTACTCATTCCCAAGGCACTTCGATCCCTACCCCCACTTTTACAAACTTTCACTCTACATCTCCACATGTTCCGCACGATCCTGCCAGGACATCTTTTCACTAGAGAATGCAGACCCTTGCCAGCCAAATACAACCGACTAGAGGGAAACCACCATTCGTCGGACCTATCCCTCCTGGAGGACCACCATTATATGGTGGGCCTACCCCTCCCAGAGGACAACCCCCTTTTCATGCTCCTTCTAGAGGGAAAACTCCCTTTGTCAGTCATACCCAGTCGTTAATCCACCGCTGGCAGGGGGGCAACCTTCGTTTGTTGTAAACCCTTCACAATCCTGGGGAGTATCTTCAGGAGGCACTTTTACCCAACCCCGCGTTGGGGGGCACTCATATCATAACCCACAAGGAGGAGTATCAAATCCTGTTCCTTCTAGGGCATCTTATGGACAACCTTATCCGGGTGGCATCCCAAACACCACCTGGAGTTCTCAGGGACAACAACCTTATCCTCCTCATGGGTCTAATGTGTATCCTCCTCCAGGATATACTCCTTACCATCCTCAAGGGAAAAATGTTTATCCTCCTTATGGGAAAGCAAATCACCCAACTTATAATGCTCAGAACCCATCAGGTTATGCAAATGTTTCTCAGCCATCATCAAATCCTAGTTATCCTGTCCAGCAACAACTGTATAGGAGGACCTACTTGTTACAACTATCCACCTAACCTACTTTATGGTCCTAGTGGTGTTCCTATGCCACACCAATATCATCCACAAATTAACTGACAACTACCTTTCCTTGTGACTTTGGATCTCCCAAACTTGTCTCAGTTGACTAATGATCCTATTTTTTATTCACCGGTTTGGCCAGTTATCCCAGCTAAACTTCCTTCTGATATTCTAAAATTTGACGAAAAATCTAGAGAAGATCCAAATAACCATGTGATGACTTTCCATTTGTGGTGTTCATCAAACTCCCTCATGGATGATTCTATACATTTGCGTCTTTTCCAGCGAACACTTACGGGCTCAGCAACAAAGTTGTATATTGAACTACCATGTGCTTCTTTTCATGATTTCAATTCCCTTGCCATGTCTTTCCTCATGCACTTTCAACTACTTATTCGCTATGAGACAGGTACTAAACTCCTAACCTCCCTTCGTCAAACTGACTCCGTGCATATCTCTGACAATATTCATGAGTGGAGACGACGACGGGGGATGATCAAGGTAATCATTCCTGACATATTATTCGTGGAATGGTTTACTAAATCACTTTTACCCCAGATCACTCATGACGTCGCTATGGATGGCGCGGTCACCGAGGAAGAAACCATTGCTCGGGATCAGTACTTAGATTTGGTTTATTCACAATCTGGTACTTTGTATGATTTTATTCTAAATGTTGCTCGAGCTAATACCTATCCATCCAAGCCATCATCCTCATCTCATGCGAACGGTGTTATCGGTTCCATCAAAACTCAATCTACTTCCCAACAAACCACACTCTCCTCTACCTCCCCTCAAAATCAGATTTTTGAGGTGAATGCAGTTCAATCTACCCCTTCACAACAATCCATAGGTAAGAAGAAGACAAAGAATAAACCAAAAAATACCAATAACAATGAACAACCAAAAAATCAAGCTCAAACACCTGCTACCAAAAAGAAACCACAACGGAAACTGAAATTCCCATGTATCATTTGTAGTGATTATCACTACACTAGAGACTATCCAGGGAAATTCACAACCCGTTGTGCTTACTCAGCCTTTTCCACAGCAACAATCCATGGTTGCTCAAAAACCCTCTCCTGGGGTAATTTCTAGCCATCCCCATGATGAGGCCTCGACGAGTGCACATATTTATATGTTTAATGGGGTGAATTTGAACACTCACTCTAAGACATACGACACACCAGGTAACCCTAACAAAGGAAAGGTCACTAACGGTACCAATACTTTACCGGATCCATTGTCGTCCTCTGTTAGTCCTCCATCGGTTAATCCTCCGTCTGGACCACTTCAGATTGAAAAACCTACATTTGACTCTATCTTATGCCCTCCTAAGAGCACTATTCGCAAAGCTACCTTTAATCCTAGTTCACATGCCGCCCAAAACTACAACATTGTTGAAGATTTGGCTCAAGCACCGTGTTCTATGTCTGTGTTAGAAGTTCTACAGCACTTCCCCAGTCAACGTAGAATGCTCTTGGCTGCTATTGGTGTTGTTGATCCTGAGTCGTCCAACCATATCATGTTTAACCTGGACAATTATGCGTCTTGACTCTCTCACCAACTTTCTTTCCAAGTTGATGTTGTTGTTCACAATCAACAAATCCACCGAACTATTTTGTATGAGGGAGCCTCAACTTGTGTCATGTCTTTAGCATGTTGGAAAGGCTTAAAATAACCTGCACTTAAAAAATCCCCAATGATGTTACGCGCCTTCGATGGGCGAGGTTTTCATCCCCATGGGATTTTACAGTCCCTGCCCATCCAATTGGGTGGCAAAATTGTCATTGTTGATGTCAAGGTGGTCGATGCTCCCCTCAATTACAACTTGTTACTTGGACGAAGTTGGTTTTAAGATATGACTATCGTTGCCTCGTCGGTCTTTCGATGTGTACAATTTCCTCATCAGGGAAAAATTGTCACTATTGATCAATTAGATTTATGCATGACCGATGCTCATGCTCCTGCTACCAACAACATTCCTTTCTTGGGAGACCACAAGATCATGTATGAAAGTGTTGGTGTTGGCTTACTGAAAGATTTTAACCTTATGGGTACCTTCCCTACACCACTTCCACCGACTACACATCATATACCCACTTTCGATATGATTTCAACCGCAGCTTATCAATCTTTGGAATCATCTGACCCTTGGATTTTACCTAGTCAATTGGAATTTGATGCACTAGGTGACACTGTGCCACTTATTCCAACCAAAACATCATGCGTTTCTATCCAATCTGCTTCTCCCTTGTCGAATGACCAACATCTATTGGCACCCGATAGTTACTTGATGTCATCATGATTAAGTTCCTTGCTGTCTGTGATCGACTACATTTCCCCAATTTTTCCCACGGATGAATCTATTATGGAAATGTTGAACATTCAGGAGGTACCTTAGGATGATAACCATCATCGATCCTCTTTTCTTCCCCCTCATGAAGAAATTTGGGCAGATATACAGTCTTTATCCCCTCTTAATGTCAACTTTCCATCGTCTCCCATGCCTTCAACTTCAAATGATTTGGATCCAGTAGTTGACATGGTGATCTCTTTGGTAGGGTTATTGGAGCTTGATCTCCTTACCCCTATCGCAACCCTCGACATGTATTCCTTCCAGAGTGATTTTCTTCCATCCAGTGAAGATCTCTTGGATTCCATGACCGAGTTTTGTCCCTTGACATGGTGTCCTTCCAGATCGTTATTCTCTTGGAATCCATGATCAAGAAGAGTCCACAAGCATAGTTTTTCCTTTGTATAGAAAGCTCGTTAAAAAATGAAACAGAGGTCACGAGCATAGTTTTTCCTCTCTGTAGCAAGCTCGTTAAAAAATGAAACAGAGATCATGAGCACAGTTTCTCTTCTTTGTGGCAAGCTCGTTAAAAAATGAAACAGAGGTCACGAGCATAGTTTCTCTTCTCTGTAGCAAGGTCGTTAAAAAATGAAACAACAATCTAGGAATTGAACCTGGAGCCCTGAGCATAGCTCTTTTTCTGTGTCAAGCTCGTTAAAAAATGAACCAGTCACCTCTCTTGAACCTTATTTTCATCAACTCTTATCCTTTTTCTCCATCTAGTAGAGAAATTGGTGACAACCTCACAGTCAGTGAATGAATTGAAGATTGGAGGGCATGTCTCCAGCCTTTGATGATCATTCTGGAGTTAAGCCACTAGATTTCAAGATGGGGGCATATCGATCTTGGTCTTTGTTCTTTGTCCTGCTCGTAAATACATGAGAATGCAACCAGGTAAAATTTTATCTCTTTTTCCTATGTGCATGGATGTACGAAAAAGGAACCCCTTGGAGTCTTCTTTAAACTCTTTTTAGACTCTCTAAATTTGAAAATATTGTCGAGTGATCTTGCTTCCTTTCTCACTCGCTAAAAGGTTTGAAAGGGCGTCTTTCGAGTGATAATTTATCTCTTTTTTGGCCTCGAGACTAACATTACGAAAAAGGACAACATTGGAGTCATCTTTAAGTTATTTTCAGACTCTCTAAATATGAAAAACCACCAAGTTTACCTTCTCTAGACTCGTTCAACAATCATACATTGAAGGGCCCATATGGGACCGAACCCTTACTTCTTCCAGTTCACTAAACAAAGGAAGAGGGACTTACCAAAGGTGAGTCATATCTAGCATGTGTTACCCTCCTCAAGCTCATTAAATTAAAAAGATATACTTGTCTATGTGGATGGAGGAAAAATTGAAAGAAGCAAGCCAAGCAGTTTTTTGAGAACACTACCAGTAACTCTTACGGTCGCCCTTGAACACGGCACTTTGTCTTTGCTTTCATTTTAATCCATTGAACCTCTTCACTGAGCCAATCCTTTGATTTTTTTTTACTCCTTTGGGTCACCTGACAAAAGTCACAGCATCCACTGCATTATCAATTTTTGGTCCATGTCACGTTTTTGTTGATGTGCCTCAGTGTTCAAGGGAAGTATCTGCCTCAAGAGTCAGCCATCACAAATATCCTGTTTCAAT
Organism: Picea engelmannii; assembly: GCA_009831015.1. Taxonomy (NCBI): domain Eukaryota; kingdom Viridiplantae; phylum Streptophyta; class Pinopsida; order Pinales; family Pinaceae; genus Picea; species Picea engelmannii. The sequence goes on along the minus strand of ML778591.1, from coordinate 1,147,349 downwards.
ACCCGTGTCAGTCCATGTTCATTTTATCTACCAATTACATCTTTGTGTCAGTTTCGTGTCGTTGATGTGGGATACATCAAGGCCCTCCCTCAACGAGTCTATTCCTGTCAACTTCAACACATTATCCAAGAACTAGGATTAGAAACTAGTTAGTACCTTGGGACCTGCATGCCTCAATGACAAGCCTCCTTGTGTCCAAAATTGGGTTTACATCATTGACCTATGATCAGATGATTCCACGGATGTTCGAATTCATCTCATCCATTCAAATTCGTTAGAATGTACTAGAGTACCTTGGGAATCATTGACATCAATGGTGATCTCCCTCGCGCTTGTTAACGGTTTACATCATTGACCGGTAATCAAGTGGTTTATGCCATGTTCAACATCAAGACATATATTCACATGGTTAGATTCATACTACATTGGGATCGGTAAGAAGACCCTGGGTTGAGTTTTCACTCTTATGTATTCTTTGCCCAGGTTGCGAAGGAGGTCTTTTGAACTATGACACATATATTGTTACATAGATCCACTTTGTATTGGTCGTGGCTATGTCTTGTCATCTCGTAGATCCATTGTGTATTCATTGTGGCTACGATCAGTTCAGGTCATAGGAGTATATATCCATAGTGTATCTTCAGTGGCTATACCTTTTGTCAATATAATTATGGATCCGCAGTGTATTTTATGGCGGCCATACCTAAAAAGTCTTTATCACTCAAGCATAGGTATGCCTGCCTTGGGTTTTGAAACATGTCATAATATTTGTTTGATGGTTGTGTGCAACTTTTTTCGGTCTCTCTGCGTCCATACCCTTTCTCAAAAAATTATACAAAGTAATTCAGTCATCATCGTCTTCTAACTTCATACTTTGGGGGGCAATCTGTTACACCTCAAAATTACTCACTTCGATAGTGTCGCAAGTGTCGTCATTACAAGTGTTGTAAGTGTCGCATATTGTCCGCAAGTGTCGCATCTTGACTATAAGTGTTGCAAGTGTCAAAAACATCATTCTTCCATATTTCATATGTCGTGCCTCTAACGACATCACAAAGACACTTAAGACACCTCAAATGCTAGTTTGGAAGAAGAGAGATCGGTTGATAGGGAGTACAAGCCTTTTGCCATTGGAAAAACCACTCAAAAACTAAATTTTGGAGAGGAGCGCTCCCCTACCCACTGTCAGGGAGTGTTGGCACTCCCTGAGCCTCTTTGGGAGAGTGTTTGAGTTCCCTATGCACCCTTATGGGGGAGCGCTACCCTTTTTTGAGAAAATTTTGGGTTTGTTGAGGCAAATAAGGGAAGAATCCCTCGATTCCTGAAGGTAGTTGGATTCGAATAAATGGTCAAGGCATGATCTTAGGGGAGATCCTCAATTGAAGGAGAGGAATCCTCAACCCAGCCCAAAGATCTCTCAAGTGGTTGGACCTCTCTAAGGTTATATAAGGGGGCCTTCTCATGGTGAAAGGAACAAGGAAGATTGAGAATTATACCTAACTTATGATCTCATAAGAAGGTATTGAGAATGACAATTGAGAATTACATCAAACTTATGATCTCATGAGTGAGATGTCATCAAAGAAATCAGTGGAGATTGATTGAGAAAAGGGGTTGGACAAGGAGAACTAGAAAAAGCTATTGCACCTTCATTCAAAGGATTGTAAGTACTTTTACTTGTTCTCATTAATAATCAATGCTTGGCCTATTTATTTCAAACGTATGCTTGTTCCACATGAGTTTGTCTGCAGTAGATGGATCTATGTTTGAGTTAATCTCAGTAGAGTAGAAAGTCTTTTGTACCTTTGTTTGTTTTACAAGACCTATCAGGGAGCTCAGGATCGAAGCTCAACCAGGAGTTTACAAGGACAAACGTCGCTAATAAGGTACATATATTTCTCCTTCTCTTTCATTTATTAGCTTGATTAGATATAAAAGGAAGTCAGTGTCCATGTTAAGAACTTTTTGTCTTGGCCTTAGGAGTCTAGAGGCCAAGAGGGAATCCACTTGTCCGCAGGGGGATTCACCTACAACAGCAGTCAAGGACCCCCTCCGTCTTCAAAGAATCCTGCATCCGCAAATGTGTATATGATGAAAGGTGATGCCTATATCTCAACTAGAGCACATAATTACATCAAGACAAGCACCTCTGAGAAAGGTAAAGAAGCTGAAACCCCATCTCTTCCTCTCCACATCGAGAAGACATTGGGAAAAACCATGACACGCATCCCAAAAGGTGCATTTAAGAAATCTTCTCACAACCCAAACGCAAGAGCTGCCCAGAACTACTCTGTGGTGGAGGATTTGTCTCAAACCCCTTGTACAATGTCTGCTTTGAAAGTCCTCCAAAGCTGCCCTTCCCAGAGAAAGGCTCTGTTAGCCGCTTTAGGATCCGCTGAGATTTGTAATCTGGGTAGGATCATGCTTGATATGACCAACTTAAAACCTCGTCTCCCTTATCACGTAGCATTCTAGATAGTAGTGGCTTACACCACGAAAAATTTTAATCGGAACATTTTTCACATAGTGGTTGATGAGGGCGCCTCAACATGTGTAATGTCTTTGGCATGTTGGAAGGCCATTGGCCAGCCCGTTTTGTCTCTGTCACCTACTCTTCTTACAACTTTCAACTGTCATTCATTCCAACCACAAGGAATTATCCCCTCTTTTCCCATGCAGATAGGAGGGAAAACCGTGTGTGTCGAGGTTGAAGTGGTTGATGCATCTCTCGACTACAATCTCTTGTTCAGAAGGAGTTGGACCTATGCTATGAAAGAAGTAGTGGCTACAGTTTTCTGGGTCTTGTTGTTTCCACACAAAGGTCGGATTGTGACCATTGATCAGTTTTCTTTCTCCCGTCCTGACCCTTCATTGGGGGCACCCGCGGTCCCAATGATTGATAACCTTCAAACCAACGTCGTCAACATAGGGGTTGGTTTGTGCCCACCTTTGATGGGCACTTTCGTTTACCCACCTCCTCAAGGTGATGTTAAATTCATATCTGACCACCATAAGGTTGAGGTGTTCCAAGTTTTGTCGTTTCACACGACTTACTTTAACGATCCATGGATTCTTCCTTCCCCATCGGCCACGATGGAAGGGACAGGGCACCATGGTATGTCCATGCCCTTTTCCGTGGCAGAAGTAGTGTACTCTTTAATCCAGCAAGCTTCGGTCGACCTCGATCCAACTCCTGCACAAGAGTTAGATCCGATTCTAGAGCCTATATGGGCTCAAGGTTCCCTCGCTGATACAGATTCTTTAGACTTAGTCTTTCCCTCAGATGAAGAAATCATGGAATCAATGACTTGTATGGACAAACCCTGGAATGATCTCCATCACAGACCTTATTTTCTCCCAGAGTTAAGAAGAATTGAGGTAGGGGAATTCACCTTGACTATGACTGGAGATAGGTCTTGTCCTATTAATCCTTTGGCTACACATGTTGTTTATGCCGAGGGTAATATGGCAACCATCACTGAAACTATACCTATAAACATCTACAGAACCCCTGGCATCGTAGAGAATGTTTTCTTTGGAGCTGAATGCTCCCTTGAAGAGATTCAAATCTACACAGATTTATTTAAGGAATTCCGCGACGTTTTTTCTTGGTCTTACGAGGAAATGCCAGGCATCGATCCAAAAATTGTTGAACATGAAATAAGGACTTATCCTGGCGCTAATTAAGCCGGTTCGGCAAAATCTTCATCCAGTTAATCCTAAGAAAGCAACAGCTATTAAGGTCGAAGTGGAGAAATTGCTCACGGAAGTTTTTATCTACCCCGTCCATTTGATCCAATGGGTGTCAAACCCATGTCGGTTAACAAAAAACAGGGTACGATTCGTGTATGTATAGACTTCCGTGATTTGAACAAGGCCTGTTCAAAAGATAATTTTCCCACACCATTTATTGACTAGATAGTCGATGAATGCGTAGGTTACGAGGCCTTTTCTTTCATGGATGGTTTTTCGGAATATAATTAGATACAAATCAAACCCGAAGACACACACAAAACAACATTCATTTGTCCATGGTGTACATTCGCGTATCGTAAGATGTCGTTTGGTCTGAAAAATGTTGGCGCTACCTTTCAGCGGGCCATGTCTTTTTCTTTCCGTGATCTCAAACATATCGTCGAGGCCTACTTAGATGATTTAGTATCACGCTCTCGTAAGAGAAATGATCATCCCACACACCTCTGACTTATCTTTGAGCGATTTCACTACTTCCGAATTCATTTGAATCCCAACAAATGAAGTTTTTGTGTGATGTCGGGTTGTCTCTTAGGTTTCATTGTTTCAACAACAGGGATCATGGTCAATCCTCTCAAGGTTGAGGCAATAGTTCATTTTCCTCCCCCACGTACAATCCTTCAGCTTCAGAGTCTACAGGGAAAAACAAACTTTTTGCGGCGTTTCATCGCAAACTATGCTGAGATTACAAAGGGATTTATGCGCTTACTGAAGAAAGATGTTCCTTTTCATTGGGACGATGCCGCTCAATTCTCCTTTGAAGCATTGAAACATGCCCTCACGACTGCCCCTCTACTTCGACCACCCAATTATAACAAAGATTTCTTATTATACTTGGTTGTAGCAGAGTCAACCATCGGTATGGTCTTAGTTCAGGAGGATGAGTAGCTCTCAGAATATGTGATTTATTACCTGAGCCAAGGCCTGGTTGGACCAGAACTCAATTATTCTCATATCGAAAAACTTGCATTGGCAGCAGTCTATGCTGTCCAACAGTTCTGTCATCATGTTTTGTTTCGCAAGACCACCGTCATTGTCGTCATGAATCCATTTCAATACATGTTAACACGACGGGTAATCGACGGAAAGATCAGTAGATGGATAGTTGTCCTCCAAGAATTTGACTTAGATTTCATTTCTTCCAAATCCAAAAAGTCACTGGTCTTTGCGGAACTCATCTCGGAACTTCCAATCGAGTTTGGTGATGTTATGCCCGAAGAATCGCCTATTTAGGGAGACATGTTTTTGATAGAATCTTCGGACCCTTGGTATGGAGATATACTTGTCTATCTCTAGAATTTGAAGTGCCCCACCTCTTGTTCTCATGATGAGCATCGTCGTATACGTCATCAGGCCAAGAACTATCTCATCCTCGAAGACACTCTCTATCATTGAGGTGTAGATTGCATCCTTCATCGATGCCTCACTCATGAAGAAGTGGAAATCGTCCTTAATGATTGCCACACTAGAGCATGTGGTGGTCATTTGTCTGGGTTAGCAATAGCCCAAAATATTTTATGAACCGGTTACTTCTGGCCGACACTAATCAAAGATTGTATCGCATAATTCAAGTAGTGCCACCCATGTCAGATCTTCTCTCGGAAGATGAGGACACATCCTGCTCCCATGTTTCCTATCATCACAGTTGGTCCCTTCACCAAGTGGGAGATTGATTACACTACATGCAACCCTCCTTTAGCAAGGGGACATCATTACATCATTGTAGTCGTCGACTACTTCACAAAGTGGGTCAAAGCTATGCCAACGTTTAAACATGATCGAGAGACTACAGCTCTCTTTTTGTTTAACCAGATTATAGCAAGGTTTGGCATCCCGGGAGAGATTTTTACTGACCATGGCAGTCACTTTCATAACCAAATGATGACCTAGTTAACATCAAAACTTGGGTTGCGGCAAGAAAACTCATCATCCTACTACCCTCAAGTGAATGGTTAGGTGGAAGTTGTTAATAAATCTCTTAAGACCATCCTACAGTGAACGATCAATTTGGCTAAGTCAAATTGGCATTTGATGTTGCACTCAGCATTAAGGGCCTACCGAACGTCTGTCAAGACTGCAACTGGTTTCTCACCTTTTCAACTCATTTACAGGATGGAAGCAGTCTTGCCCATAGAATTCCAGATCCCATCTTTAAAATTGGCCATACATTTATTGCCAGACACTTCACCGCTTGAAAAGAATTTATTATATCTCAACCAGCTCAATGAGCAGCGTCGTGATGCAGCCTTAGCTAATGAAACTCACAAGAAAAAATTCAAGTGCCAGTATGATCGGTCCATTCATCCTCGTATTTTCTCAGAAGGTGACCTTGTCCTGGTTTATAACCAAGACAAGGACTCCCTAGGGGCAGGCAAGTTCAAACCCATGTGGTTCGGACCTTTCATCGTAAAAGAGGTTATAAAAAAGGGTGCTTATCGTCTGGTATATTTTGAGGGAAATGCTTTGGCAGAATCTAGAAATGGGCTCTACCTCAAGAAGTATTACTCCTAGGTAGGTCACCTTGGGTAACTTTTTGTAACATATGTATAGTCTTTGTACCATTATTTTTTGGTTTCTTTTGGTTTTATGGACGTGTCATTTTTTTATGTTATCTTTTATCACTGTGGCAGATGTCAAGTGAATCAGAGGTGTTCCTTGGATACGCAAACGGTGCTAGCCGGCACACTCGGAGGCTTTCCTCCGCAGCTTGGGTAATTTTCACACCTCAGGGCCAGTTATTATCTTCGGGAGGTATACGTTTAGGCGACACCACAAACAATGTCGCCAAATACAGCGCAGTTATTGAGTTCCTTCGTGACGCTTTGTCATTTGGTATCTCTCACCTTCGGGTCTGTTTAGAGGCTTAGCTAGTTGTGTCTCAGTTAAATAGAGTCTATTGTGTTCATGATCCTACTTTACACCAACGATTCCTTAGGGTACATCTCTTAGAACGAAGCTTTGATTATATTACATATTTTCATGCTCCTAGGAGATTAAATCAAGTCACAGATACTCTAGCTAATCAAATTTTAGATTGGCATCTCGCACACATATAAGAAAGACATTCACATGCACATGTAAATACATTTTTAAATCAAATATAATCCACAAGACGTAAAAATACATAAAAATTCATATATAATATCAAAATCATCAGAGTACATAGGTGGGTGCAAGCGCCTCAAAAATACGACCAGTAACGAGTCATACGGCTTATGCCCTCAAAACATATACAAGTAGTGCCCTCGGCACGTGAAAAGTCCAACCTAACTAAGGACGGGGCCTTTGGGCCCTGTTGTAATGATCAACGACATTTGCCAAATGCCGAAAAAGCCGGACCCATGTCTGTGGCGCCCCCACTACGTGAGGCTGCATAGATGGTGGCAGATCCTCGATCTTTACCATGGGCATTGTGCGAGTGAGAGAGGTAAAATTTCGCTCTACTCGTCTCAGAACTCTCTCAGCCTCACCATATGGAAGCTCTCCTGCTGCTGTTGGACCCCTGTGGCGGCAGGTGCGGCCTCTAGCCAAGGACGTCGCCTGTTCCTCACATAATCTGTTGGTCACACTAGCCCCACATATGCACATAATAGACACATATCTTTCAAATGATCTGGTATAAAGAAAAATGACATATATAAAAACAACAAAAAAGAAAGCTTACCCATCTCACCTCGCTGCTCTTCGGGATGTACCGACACCTTGGGATCTCTAGAGAACTCGATCCCGACATAAGGGTAGTCCTCTATGACCGGGATCTGTTGTGACAACCAAGAAAAAAAGTTTCCATCAAAGGCCTCAATGGTCCTTCCCCC